>JANDJZ010000949.1:0-13869 GCA_027943245.1 Acanthamoeba sp. SK_2022b | reverse complement strand
AGAGAGAACCCTGTTCTCTCTCACTTCATACTTTACTCTTCACCACACAGCGTACATCACAACAACCACCACAATATCACCACAACAACACCACCAACACAATATCACCACAACAACACAACACCACCACAACAACACCACCAACATCACCACAACGCTACAACAACACCACAACACCACAACAACATCACCATCACACCACACCACAACAACATCACCACCACACCACACTACAACACAACCACAACACAACCACTACACAGCAACACCACTATTACAGCACCATACCAGCACCACCACAGCACCACAACAACACCACCACATCATCACCATAACATCACAACATCAGCACCACAACAGCACACCAGCACCATAACATCACAACATCAGCACCACTGCACATCACCACACAACACCACAACACAACCACAACACCACGACAACACCACCACAACACCACCACAACATTACCACAACACAACAATCATAAGCACCACTGCACATCATCACCATATCATCACAACATAACAGCACCACACCACAACACCACCATAACACCAGACAACATCACCACAACATCATCACCACATCAGCACCACTGCACATCATCACTGTTGTGATATACGCTTTGTGGTGAAGAGTAAAGTGTGAAGTGAGAGAGAACAGGGTTCTCTGGTTTTATTACTGCTGAATATATTGTTGTAGACAGTTGTACTACAACATAACTCCTAAACTTTAAGGCATGCCTTAATGAGCTAGGAGCTCATTAAGTCCCACCTCATTTGGTGTTCCAGAGTGACTGTTGATCTGAGTACCTTATTAGGTAACTCACAACACGCCCCTTAACAGTATCAGGAACACCTTACAAGATTTAGCTCAACACACAAGTCATTCACATGTCCTCAACTGAGGGCCTTTGTGAGCATGTTGGCTGGCATGATGGCTGTGGGCATGTGATGGAGGCTAATCATCTCATTGGCTAGGTTCTTGCATACCAGTGCCAACTTGATGCCATAGTGCTTTGATCATTGATGATACTCACCAGGTTGTGAGGTTGCAATCATCAGCACACTCTTGTTGTCACAGTAGATTGGCATTCTACTTGCTCAGTCAAGTCCTAAGTCATCATAGAAGTGGCTGAGGAAGATTGTGTGCTTGATGGCTTCAGCCAGTGTGTTGAGTTTGGCCTCAGCAGTTGATGTAGCTATGCAGGATTGGTTCTTCACTCTCCAGTAGAGTACAACACTCTCCAGACCAGGCCACCTGCAATCATGTAGAGGATGCCAGACATTGACTTGCACATAGTCTTGTCTCCAGCCCAGTCTGCATCTGAGAAGCCTCTGGTCATAAGGCCGCCCGCATCTGGTGTGTATTGTATTGCCAGCTCTTGCATGCCATGCAAGTACCTGAATAAATGTTTCACTGCGGCCCAGTGTTCCCCCCCATAGGCGTTCAGGTGCCTACTGAGAACACATGTTGTGTATGCAATGTCTGGTTGTGAAGCCAGGGCAATATAGTTGAGCCACCCTATGGCTGATTGGTATGGGATGCAGATGAACTCTGGTGGTGTCTTCTTGATTCGACCCTTGCGGTTGAACATGCTACCTCCTGAGTGGTTGATCTGTACCTCATTCCCTCTGGCCATCACCATGGCTGTGGAGATGAGGTTCTTTGTGAGTCCTGGCATGTACAGTACTCTTGCAAATGTTACCACCTCTTCAACTCCATCCACCTGCACATTTGTGCGTACAACTCCAAGCCCATTGATTTTGCACTTGAAGTTGTCACTGAGCAGCAGACTCTGCCCTTTGGCCTTGAGGCTGATGTAGTTGTGCAGCCAGTCCTTCCTGCACATGATGTGTGCAGTTGCTCCAGAGTCCAAATACCAGTGGTCTTTGGACTCTGTGATGGCTCGTACTTGCTCAGTCGCTGAGAGAATGGTCTCTTCTCTTGTGCTGGTGCTTCGCTGGCTGCTTCCCTTGCTATCTCTGGGCTTCTTGCCCTTGAGCTTGGGACAATTGCATCTTCTATGCCTGACCTCACTGCACTTGAAGCACTTACCAGTAAATTTTCTGGGTTTGCTGTCGTTGGACTTTGCATCAGTGTTTCACTCCTGTTGTCCTTGTGGCGCTTGGATGATGTTAATGGACTTGTGCATTGCAACGTGGGCAGCCTTGTGCTGGAATAGTAGTTGCTTGGCCTCTCCATAGTTCATTTCTTTTGTGCTCTTGATGATGGTCTGTATGGACTTGTACTCCTCCAGGAGTCCATTGAGCATGATCGTGAGTGCTAGGTTCTCATCTACCTTGTAGTCCTGACCTGCCAGGTCCTTCATGGCCTTGTCTAGCCGCCTGAAGTACGTGTCCAAGGTCTCTCCAGGCTCATATCCCATCCTCAAGTAGCGCTTGAGGTAGAGCATGCAGTACCCCATAGTCTTCAGGGCAAGCTGCTCATCAAGTGCCTTCAGCATCTCCCTCAGGTCTTTGAGGTGCAAGCATATCAACCTGAACTGTGTGTCCAGACACAGAATGATAAAACCAGCCGCCTGCTGCATTCTCATTTGTCTGTCATTGTCTCCATCATCAGCCTTCTCCTTGCCTGCGCCTCCAGGCTGGTTGGTGAACACAATGTCCCACAGGTTCCATGAGAGCAAGACAAACTCAAGATCCTCACGCCAGGTGCTGTACTTGGTGACCAATTGGAGTACATATCTCTTGGTGACTTTGATGTTACTCATTGTGAGCGTGGGCCCATAACCTGTTGTGATATATGCTTTGTGGTGAAGAGTAAAGTGTGAAGTGAGAGAGAACAGGGTTCTCTCTGGTTTTATTACTGCTGAACATATTGTTGTAGACAGTTGTACTACAACATAACTCCTAAACTTAAGGCATGCCTTAATGTGCTAGGAGCTTATTAAGTCCCACCTCATTTGGTGTTCCAGAGTGACTGTTGATCTGAGTACCTTATTAGGTAACTCACAACAATCACAACAACACCAGCACCATCACAACACCACATCATCACAACAACAACACCACCACAACACCACCACAACACCACTACACCACAAGAGCACCACACCACCACCACCACAACACCACACCATCACCACCACAACACCATCACCACCACACCATCACAACAACACCACAACACCTCACCACCACAACAACACCATCACCAACACATCACCACAACACCACCACCACAACACCTCACCACAACACCACAACACCATCACCATCACACAACCATCACAACACCACAACACCATCACAACACCATCACCACAACACCACCACCACACCATCACCACAACACCATCACCACACCGTCACAACACCATCACCACAACACCATCACCACATCACCACACCATCACCACCACACCATCACCACATCACCACACCATCACCACACCATCACAACACCATAACAACCCCACCACAGCACCATCACAACACCACACCACACCACCCCACCACAACACCATCGCATCACACCACCTCAACACAACCCCACCACAGCACCATCACAACACCACACCACACCACCCCACCACAACACCATCGCATCACACCACCTCAACACAACCCCACCACAACACCACCACATCACACCACCATAACACCACCTCAACACCACACCACCACAACGCCATCACCACCACCACCACACCACAACACCATCACCACAGCACCACCACCACCTTACCACCACCACCACCTTACCACCACCACCACCACCACCTTACCACCTGACCACCACCTGACCACCACCACAACACCACACCACAACACCACAACACCACAACACAACACCACCACAACACCACCAAACCAACACCACACCACCACCACAACACCACCACACCACACCACCACACCAACACCACCACACCCACAACACCACACCACTGCCACAACACCACCACATAACCACCACCATAACAACACCACCACACTACCACCACAACACCTCCACATCACACTATCATCACAACAACACCACAACAACACCACAACACCACTACAACATCTTCAAAACACCACCACACCACCACCACACCACCACAACATCACCACAAAATCATCAGAGCACAATAACCCCACCACACAACATCACAACACTACTACATCACCACAACATCACCACAACATCACCACAACATCAACACCAACACAACAACACCTCAACACCACAACATCACCACCACAACATCACCATAACACCACAACACCAGAACATCACCAGAACATCACAACAACATCACCATAACACCACCACACCACCACTACACCATCACTACAACACCACCACAACAACATCTCAACACCAACACCCACGACAATATCACTACAACATCACTATGGTTACACCACCACACCACCCCTTCACCACAACACCACCACAACACTACAACCAACCACAACATCACCACCACATCACCACCACATCACCACCATCTCACCATCACCACAACATCACCACAACCCCACCACCACAGTATCACCACAACATCACCTCATCACCACAACATCATCACATCATCACCTCAACATCACCGCATCACCACACCAGAACAACATCACCATAACATCACCACACCACCACCACACAACACCATCACCACACCATCACAACACCATCTCCACACCATCACAACACCATCACCACACCATCTCCACACCATCACAACACCATCTCCACACCATCACAACACCATCACCACACCATCTCCACACCATCACAACACCATCTCCACACCATCACAACACCATCACCACACCATCTCCACACCATCACAACACCATCTCCACACAATCACCACACCAGCACCACAACACAAAAACAACCACCAACCATATCATCACAAGACCACCAACATCTAAACACAACAACATCACCATCACAACACCACACCACAACACCACCACATCATCACCACAACAACTCCAAACCATCACCACAATACCACTACAACAACACAATAACAACTACACCATAACACCACAACACCAAAACATCACCACAACACCACCACAACCACAATGTCATCACCACAACACAACCACAACATCACCACAACACCAACCATAACGCCATCACACCATCACCACACAACCACACCACAACATCACCACACCACCACCACTATCACCACACCACCACTACCATAACATCACCACAACAGCACCACAACACCCCAACATCACACCACAACAGCACCCTAACACCCCAACATTACTCACCACAACACCACGTTCTTGTACTGATGTTGTGATGATGTGGTGGTGTTGTCATTGTTGTGATGTTGAAGTGGTATTGTGGTGGTATTGTTGTGATGATGGTGTAGTGGTGTGATGGTGGAATGGTGTTGTGGTGGTATTGTTATGATGGTGTGGTGGTGATGTGATGGTGTGCTGGTGTAGTGGTGGTTTTGGTTTTGTGGTGTTGTTGTGGTTTCAGTGGTGGTATTGTTGTGATGGTGGTGAGGAGGTGGTTATGTGGTGATGTTGTGGTGGTGTGGTGATGTGGTGTTGTTGTGATGATGATGTTGTGGTGGTGTGGTGGTGATGTGGTGTTGTGGTGTTGTGGTGTTGTGATGTTGAAGTGGTGTTGTGGTGGTATTGTTGTGATGTTGTGGTGGTGTGGTGATGTGGTGTTGTGATGATGTGGTAGTTGTGTTTGTGTTGTGATGTTGTAATGTTGTAGTGATGTTCTGGTGGTGTGGTTGTGGTGATGTTGTAGTATTGTGGTGATGTTGTGGTGGTGTTGTGGGTGTGATGCTGCATGGTGTTGTTATGATGTTGCGGTGTTGTTGTGATGTGGGTTGTGGTGATGGCGTTGTGGTGTTGTTGAAATGATGTGATGGTGTTGTGGTGGTGGTATGGTGATGCTGGTGTGCTGTTGGTGTGGTGGTGTTGTGATGTTGTGATGTTGTGGTGTTGTGATAATTTGGTAATGTTGTGGTGTGGTGAGGTTGTGGTGCTGTTGTGGTGGTTACCTGGTGTTGTGATGGTGGTGTTGTGATGGTGGTGTTGTGATGGTGTTGTGGTGTTGTGGTAATGTTGTGATATTGGGCAGTTGTTATGGTGTTGTTGTGGTGATGTAGTGGTGGTAATGGTGATGGTATGGTGGTGATTGTGTTGTGATGGTGTTGTGGTGTGGCGATGGTGTGGTGGTGTTGTGATGGTGGTGGTGATGGTGTTGTTGTGGTGGTGTGGTGGTGTTGTGGTGGTGTTGGGTTGTGGTGGTGTTGTGGTGTGGTGGTGGTGTTGTGATGGTGTGATGGTATTGTGATGGTGGTGTGGTGGTGTTGTGATTGGTGTTGTTGTGGTGGTGTTGTGGTGGTGTTGTGGTGTGGTGGTGTGGTGATGGTGCTGTGATGGTGTTGTGGTGGTGCAGGATAGTGTTGTGGTGGATAAAGGTGATGGTGTTGTGTGTGATGGTGCAGGATGCATGGTATTGTGATGGTGGTGTGGTGGTGCTGTGATGGTGTTGTGGTGTGGAAGGATGGTGTGGTGGTGTTGTTGTGGTGGTGTTGTGGTGGTGTTTGTTGAGAGTTACCTAATAAGGTACTCAAGTCAACAGTCACTCTGGAACACCAAATGAGGTAGGACTTAATGAGCTCCCAGCACATTAAGGCATGCCTTAAGTTTAGGAGTTATGTTGTAGTACAACTGTCTACAACAATATATTCAGCAGTAATAAAACCAGAGAGAACCCTGTTCTCTCTCACTTCACACCTTGCTCTTCACCACACAGTGTACATCACAACAGGTTATGGGCCCACGCTCACAATGAGTAACTACAAAGTCACCAAGAGATATGTACTCCAATCAGTCACTGAGTACAGCACCTGGCACAAGAGGAGCTTGAGTTTGTCTTGCTCTTGCAGAACCTGTGGGACATTGCATTCGCCAACCAGCCCAGAGGTACAGGCAAGGAGAAGGCCAACAATGGAGACAATGACAGACAAATGAGAATGCAGCAGGCAGCTGGTTTTATTATTCTGTGTCTAGACACACAGTTTAGGTCGATATGCTTGCATTTCAAAGACCTGAGGAAGATGCTGCAAGCACTTGATGAACAACTTGTGCTGAATGCAATCAAGCCCAGAGAGACCTTGGACATATACTTCAGACAGCTAGACAAGGCTGTGAAGGACCTGGCAGGTCAAGACTACAACGTAGACAAGAATCTAGCACTCGCAATCATGCTCAATGGACTCCCAGAGGAGTACAAGTCCATACAGACCATCATTGAGAGCACCAGAGAAATGAGCTATGGAGAGGCCAAGCAGCTACTATTCCAGCATGAGGCCACCCACATTGCAAAGACAGCAATGCACAAGTCCATTAACATCATCCAAGCACCACAAGGACAACGTGAGCAAAACTCCAACATGAAGTCCAATGACGACAACTCAGAAAGTTCACTGGTAAGTGCTTTGAGTGTGGACTCTGGAGCGACTGCACACATCTCGTGCAGGAAGGACTGGCTGCATGACTATGTCAGTCTTGAAGCCAAAGGGCAGAGTCTGCTACCAGGCAATAACTTCAAGTGCAAGATCAAAGGACTTGGAGTTGTACATGCAAACATGCAGGTAGATGGAGTTGAAGAGGCAGAGTATGGATCAACCGCACAGGAGGCAGCATATTCAACCACAAGGGTCGAAAGGTACTTCAGGCAATGCTACATGGAGGAATGCTAGTGCTACCAATCAAGCCAATCCAGCCTACACAGCCCCAAGTGAATGCCATTCAAGAAAACTACTCACTTGACCAGCTTCACCACCACTACAGACACGTAGGCAAGACACATCTACACGCCCTAGTCAAGTCGCTCAGGCTAGTACACAGTGGAGGTATGCTCTCAGTGTGCAAGGTGTGCACTCAAGCAAAAGCAACACAACCAGACATCCACAATGGACTGGCCCAAGAGTGACCAGACCATTCAAGCAGGTCCACACAGATGTATGTGGACCCTTACCAGTGACCACGCCATCAGGTAAGCTGTACTACATGTCATTTATTGACGACTACAGCCAGTACACCACAATCTACCTCATCCATAGAGCAAGGTAAGCAAGTCAATCAAGCATTTCCTCAAGTCAGCAGGCATTGATCAACAATGCAGAGTGCTGTGGAGCAATCAAGGGGGCGAGTACATGAGTGCAGTGGTCCAACATAACCTAATTGAGAAGAGGATTGCCCATGAGAGGATGCCAGCACACACACCCAAGCACAATGGAGTAGCAGAACCTTTCAACCACACACTACTAGAGATGGTCAGGTGCATGCTTCAAGATGCAAATATGTTGCTGAAGTACTGGGGAGAAGCTGCACTCACGGCCTGCATGATCAGCAACCAGCTGCCAATGACAGCCAACAATTTTGACACCCCACTCAGCCAATGGTTCAGCAAGAACAGATTGCATGTAGATATCAGCCATCTACACAGGTTCAGTCAATGTGTCAAGGTGCTCACCAACCCAGTGGGCCGAAATCAAATGTGTTTTGGAATCTATTTCGCCCAGCATGAGCAGACACCTCGCATCACCAGATCCTGATTGAAAATAAAGTGTTCGAGACAAGAGACGTGGTGTTTAATGTTCCAGAAGGCCCCCACAAGGACCCCATCAACAAACTAGACCCAGACATGGATCTAGTGCTTGCCATACCGCCACTGTTGCTGCCCACAACCAGGGCGGAAATTCACTGCAACAAATTCAAACCGGTCAACCTACATCAAGGACCCACTGAAGAGGAAGCCAGCAACCAAGAAAACGGACTGGCCAGCAAGGTAGAAGAGACAAGCAACCCCAGTCAAGCAGAGGACACGACCTCATCAGATGAAGATGGAGGACACAAGACGACTGGCAAGAAGAAACCCATGCCAATACCATGGCACAACAGGATGCATCCCACGCCCAAGAAACCACCAACACGCACAAGGACAGCACCCAAACTCTACTCCCAAGAATTTCACACCTGTGTAGCAAGAGAAAACAAGCTGTACCAGGACGAAAACAGCGTCAAGATCCCATCAATGTAAGCCAAGGCCATCACCTTGCCAAATGCCAAAGACTGGAAAGCCGCCATGTGCAATGAGTACAATGCAAAATGGTGAATGGTACATTTGAACTGGTACCCCCACCTGCTGGGAGGAAGATCATCAACACCAAGTGGCTATTCAAGATCAAGCATCACACAGACAGCTTGATCAAGGCCCACTGGATAGCAAGAGGCCTTTCACCCAAGTCTACTGAGTAGACTTCAATGAGATGTTTGCACCAGTAGTACATCTTGAGCACCTGTGGGTACTCATTGCAATTGCTGTACAGGTTGGCTATGCAGTCCACCAGATGGATGTAACTACAGCGTTTCTCAACACCACCCTTCCCAAAGAAAACTACATGCATCAACCTGAGGGCTTTGTGGACAAGGGGCAATTGGACCACAAGAGCTGGTGATACACTATGCACCAGACACAAGTGGCCTTATGACCAGAGGCTTCTCAGATGTGGGCTGGGCTGGAGACAAGACTATACACAAGTCAATGTCCAGCATCCTCTACATGATTGCAGGTGGCCCAGTCTACTGGAGAGTGAAGAATCAATCCTGCATAGCTATGTCAACTGCTGAAGCTGAACTCAACGCACTGGCCAAAGCCATCAAGCACACAATCTTCCTCAGCCATGATGATTTAGGACTTGATTGAGTGAGTTGAATGCCCATCTACTGTGACAACAAAAGCACTCTAATGATTGGGACCTCATGACATTGTTGATGGTACTTGCTGGGTCATGAGGTCGCAATTATCAGTGTGCTTTTGTTGGGTATTCAACTTGCTCAATCAAGTCCTAAGTCGTAGAAATGGCTGAGGAAGATTGCATGCTTGATGGCTTTGGCCAGTGAAGCCAGCACATCGGCCTCAGTGGTTGATGTAGCTATGCAGGATTGGTTCTTTGCTCTCCAGTAGACTGGGCCGCCTGCAATCATGTAGAGGATGCTGGACATTGACTTGCATGTAGTCTTGTCTCCAGCCCAGTCTGCATCTGAGAAGCCTCTGGTTGTAAGGCTGCTTGCGTCTGGTGTGTAGCATATTGCCAGCTCTTGCATGCCACGCAAGTACCTGAATAAGTGTTTCACCACAGCCCACAGTGTTCCCCCCCATAGGCGTTCAGATGCCTACTGAGTACACATGTCATGTACACAATGTCCAGTCACACTGCCAGGGCGAGTTGCGCCACCCTATGGCCATCTAGAATGGGACGCCAATGAACTCCAATGGCATCTTCTCAAGCATGGGACCCTGGACACCAGGCTCCATTGGCATGCCAACTGCCTTCAAAGCTGCAAATCCAAAGTTGTGTACTAACTCTCATATCTTGCCTGCTTGTCATAGAGTACCAACCCATCTTCATTGTCACATATCACTTCAATTGACAGAATTGAAGTCACAATGCCTAGGTCAATCATTTTGAATCCATCATGTAGCACCTTCTTGATGCCAGGCACAAGCCGCTCTGGCGCATAGATGACACAGTCATTGACATAGACTGCTATGTAGACTGCGTGCTTGCCTTTGTACCTGATGCAGACACACAGGTCAGCACACATCAGTGTGAATCCTCATGTACATAGGTGTGCATTGAGTGTCTGGTTCCACTCAAGGGGTGCTTGTTTGAGTCCATAAAGACTCTTGCATAGCAGGCAGACATGGTCCAATCGCCCCTTGTCCACAAAACCCTTGGGTTGACGCACATAGTTTTCTTCAGGGAGAACCAGTCAATTGAGCTGTCCACATGGTGCTTGATCTTGAATAGCCACTTGGTGTCAATGATCTTCCTCCCAGTGGGTGGGGGTACCAGTTCAAAACATGCCATTCACCATTATCACATTGTACTCATTGCGCATGGCAGCTTTCCAGTCTTCAGCGTGCAGCAAGGTGATGGCCATCACCTTGACACTGTTCTTGTCCTGGTACAGCTTGTTTTCTCTTGCTACGCAGGCGTGAAACTCTTGAGAGTAGAGTTTGGGTGCTGTCTTCATGCGTGTCAGCGGTTTCTTAGGCATGGGACACATCCTGTCACACCACAGTATTGGCACAGGTTTCTTCTTGCCAGTCATCTCACATCCTCCATTGTCCAGCTCTTTGTCTGATGAGGTCACATCCTCTGCATGATTGGGGTCATTCATCTCTTCTACCTCACTGGCTGGTTCATATTCCTGGTTGCTGGCTTCCTCTTTGGTGGGTCCTTGATGTAGGATGACCAGTTCAAATTCATTGCAGTGAGTTTCCACCCTGGTCAAGGGCAGCAACAGCAGTGGTATGGCAAGCACTAGGTCCACATCTGGGTCTCATTCATTGATGAGGTCCTTGCAGGGGCCTTCTGGAACAGAATGATAAAACCAGCTGCCTGCTGCATTCTCTCATGTGTCTGTTGTTGTCTCCATTGTCAGCCTTCTCCTTGCCCACATCTCCAGGCTGGTCAGCAAACGCAATGTCCCACAGGTTCCACAAGAGCAAGATGAACTCAAGCTCCTTGTGCCAGGTGCTGTACTTGGTGACTGATTGGAGTACATATCTCTTGGTGACTTCATAGTTACTCATTGTGAGCGTGGGCCTGTTGTGATGTACACTGTGTGGTGAAGAGTAAAGTGTGAAGTGAGAGAGAACAGAACTGGTTTTATTACTGCTGAATATATTGTTGTAGACAGTTGTACTACAACATAACTCCTAAACTTAAGGCATGCCTTAATGTGCTAGGAGCTCATTAAGTCCTACCTCATTTGGTGTTCCAGAGTGACTGTTTACTTGAGTACCTTATTAGGTAAATCACAACATTGTGATGGTGATGTGATGGTGTGGTGATGTAGTGGTGATGGTGTGATGGTGATGGTGTTGTGATGGTGGTGTGGTGGTGGTGTTGTGATGGTGTGATGATGATGGTGATGTGATGGTGTGGTGATGGTGTGGTGCTGGTGTTGTGATGGTGGTGGTGTTGTGATGTTGTGATGGTGTGGTGATGTAGTGGTGATGGTGTGATGGTGTGGTGATGGAGTTGTGATGGTGATGTGATGGTGGTGTGATGGTAATGGTGATGGTGTGGTGATGGTGTGGTGATGGTGGTGTGGTGGCGTTGGTGGTGGCACTGTGGTAATGTGTTGGTGATGTGGTGCTGTGATGTGGTTGATGGTGACGATGTTGTGGTTGTGGTTGTGGTTGTGGTTGTGGTTGTGGTTGTGGTTGTGGTTGTGGTTGTGGTTGTGGTTGTGGTTGTGGTTGTGGTTGTGGTTGTGGTTGTGGTTGTGGTTGTGGTTGTGGTTGTGGTTGTGGTTGTGGTTGTGGTTGTGGTGATGTTGTGGTGTGGTTGTGGTTGGTGCTATTGTGGTGGTGTGGTGGAAGATGATGGTGTGGTGTTGTGGTGATGGTATTGTGGTGGTAAAGTTGATTTTGTGGTGTTGCGGTGGGGGTGTTGTGGTGGTGTTGTGGAGATATGATGTTGTAGTGGTGTGATGTGGTGGTGATGGTGTAGTGTTGTGGTGATGTGGTGATGTGGTGGTGATAGTGTGGTTTTGTGGTGATGTTGTGGTGTTGTGGTATAGTTGTGGTGTTGGTGGTGTGGTGTGGTGGTGGTGTGGTAATGTTGTGGTTGTGTCGTGGTGTGGTGATATTGTGGTATAGCAGTGTTGTGGTGTTGTGGTGTTGTGGTGGTGTGGTGGTGTGATGGTGTTTCACCATCACCACACCATCACATCACCATCATAACACCACAACACCACTACAACACCACAACACCACACCACAACACCACTACAACACCACAACACCACACCACTACAACACCACAACACCACACCACCACTACAACACCACAACACCACCACAACACCACTACAACACCACTACAACACCACAACACCACAACACCACTACAACACCACAACACCACAACACCACAACACCACACCACCACTACAACACCACACCACAACACCACAACACCACCCCAACACCACACCACAACACCACAACACCACCACAACACACCACAACAACACCACCACAACACTACAACACCACACCACAACACCACAACACCACCACAACACCACCACAATACCACAACACCACTCCAACACCACAACACCACCAACACCACACCACAACACCACAACACCACCACAACACCACACCACAACAACACCACCACTACACTACAACACCACAACACCACCACACCAAAACACCACAACACCACACCACAACACCACCATCACACCACAACACCACTACAGCATCACCACAACACCACTGCAACCACACCACAACACAACAACACCACCACAACACAACGACACCACACCACAACAAGACCACACCACAACACAACAAGACCACGCCACAACACTACCACAACACAACAACACCACACCACTGCAACCACACCACAACACCACATCACCACAACACCACCACCACACCAAAACACCATAACCACAACACCACCACAACACCACAACACCACACCACCACGCCACACACCACACCACCACACCACAACACCACAACACCATCACAACATTACAACAACACCACACCACAACACCATCACAACATGACCAGAACCACCACACCACCACAACATCACTGCCACAACATCACCACACCACCACAACACCAACCCAACATTACAATACCACCACCACAACATCACACACCATCACCTCACCATCCAACATCACCAGACCATCACCATACCATCACCACATCATCACCACACCATCACTACGATATCACAACAACACCACAACAACTCCACAACAACTCCACACCTCCACCACAACACCACAGCAC
>JANDJZ010000948.1:0-11944 GCA_027943245.1 Acanthamoeba sp. SK_2022b | reverse complement strand
CAGGTGGTGGTGGTGGTCAGGTGGTGGTGGTGGTCAGGTGGTGGTGGTGGTGGTGGTCAGGTGGTGGTTGGGTAGTGGTCAGGTGGTGGTGGTGGGTGGTGGTATCACCAAAACACCACAACATTCACGACAATGCCATCACTCCATCACACCATCACACCATCACACCATCACCATCCAATGCTAGGGGTGGGTGCACAAGACCTTCAAGGGCCAGTGGCAGCCAGCGCAGCGGGTGGAGGTTGTGGGACTGGTGCTTGACCTGCAGCTGGGCTGTGTCTTTATTCCTGAGCAGAAGCTTCAGCGTGCTGAGGAGCTATGTCAACTGCAAGTGGGCGCCAGGGTCATGCAGCGGCGCCTTGCAAGCATTGCAGGCTTCATCACATCACTGAAACAAGCAGCACCTCAGGTTCTGGTATACGATGTGCCCACAACACCAGCTGTGGTGGAGCCAACATTTGTTGAGTCTGGTGGGGGCAGCAATCAGGACATGACGTTCATCATCAAGACAATTTACTTGCTGCTCAACCTGATTGGAGCCATCCTGGCAGTCTGGGTCAAGGGGTCTCTCAACTGCAAGGCAGACACAGCATAACATTGGGTGGATCACAACAATTAGACTCTACAGCCATGCTGCGTCACTTTTATGTGTCTCCAGCGGCATCCGTGGACAACTGACCAGTCTAAGTTCATGGCACTTTGGGGTAAGGGGCCTGGGCTGCTGTTTCAGTCAGCCAGTGGACATCGGCTCATCATCTAGCGCCATCACTTCTGTCTGCAAGGGAATGGTGTGCAACGCTTGTGGTCTCCTCACACTTGTTGCAAATTGGTGGCGCCACTGCGGCCATGCTGGGTATTGGCGGTTGGTGCAGTGGCGCTGTAGACCATTACCTCCATGCAGTGGAGGTCGCCAAGGTTGGCGCATTGACCCTCTTTCTTGGCCGCCCAGCAGTTGGTGGGTGTTGTGGTGATGGTGTTGTGGTGTTGTGGTGTGGTGATGGTGTTGTGGTGATGGTGTTGTGGTGTTGTGGTGTTGTGGTGTTGTGGTGTTGTGGTGATGGTGGTGTGATGTTGTGATGATGTTGTGGTTATATGCTATGGTTATGTTGTGGTGTTGTTGTGGTGGTGTTGTTTTTGTGTTGTGGTGATTTTGTAGTGGTTGTATGATGATGTGGTGGTGTTGTGGTGTTGTTGTGGTGTTGCGGTGGTGTTGTGGGATGGTGTGGTGTTGATGTAGTGGTGTTGTGGTGGTAATGTGGGATGGTGTGGTGGTGCTGGTGTGGTGGTGGTTGCAGTGCTGTTGTGTGGTGTTGTGGTGATGTGATGATGTTGTGGTGGTGATGTGGTGGTGATGTTAGTGGTGTTATTGTGGTACTGTTGTGGTACTGTTGTGGTAGTGGTGTGGTGGGGTTTTGATGGTGATGCTGGTGTTGTGATGTGGTGTTGTTGTAATGATGTGATGGTGTTGTGGTGGTGATATGGTGATGCTGGTGTGCTGTTGGTGTGGTGTTGTGGTGTTGTGATAATGTGGTACTGTTGTAGTACCACCATCACCACCATAATATCACAACAAACACCACAACACCACCACAACACCACAACATCACATAACACCACAACATTTCCACCACCTGACAACGCACATAACACCACAACATCACCACAATACTACAACATCATGGAGGTGGTGTTGTGGTGTGGTGATGGTGTTGTGGTGGTTGTGTGGTGATGTTGTGGTGATGTGGTGATGTGGTGTTGTGGTGGTGGTGATGTTGTGGCAATGTAGTGGTGGTGGTGTTGTTGTGTTGTGGTTTTCTGTGGTGTGGTTATATTGTGATGGTGTTGTTGTGTCGTTGTGGTGATGATGTGATGCTTTTGTGGTTGTGGTGGTGAGGTTGAGGTGTTCTTGTGGTGATGTTGTGGGGAGGTTATGGTGGTGTTGTGTTGGTGTTTTGGTGAGGTTGATCGTGGTGTTGTTGTGCTGTTGTGGTGGTGTTATTGGGGTACTGTTGTGGTAGTGGTGTTCACTGAGCACCACAACACTGCAACATAATAACCACAATAACACCACAACTCCACCACATTATTAATATGAACTCTATCTGCATGACACACAACACCACCATAAAATTGAACCAGGCAATTGAGCCATCTGTGTGCTGCTTGGTCTTTCAGCCATCCATATCACTACGACATCCACGTCACCACAACCACACCACCACAACAACACAACATCACCACGCAGTCTGGTCAGGTTGCTGCAGCATTGAAACCTTGCATTGGCAAAGCTTGCATGGTAATGGTGGGCAGCTGTCTCATCACTCCCCGAAGCTACGCTCATTATTAGGGGCATGCCTCATGCCGTCACCCTCCACATTGCCCTTCCTGTTTAGCACTAGTTGTGAGTCAGCGCTTCATGAGATTCACTCTTGCTGATACTGGCTTCATTGGGTGCTACCCACATGCACCTGGTGCTGTATCCACTCTCAAGTGTCAGTGTTCTGCTGATCCCACAACACCACAACAACAACACCACAACAACGTCACCACAACAACCACCATAACACCCCCACAACATCACCACTAAACCACTACAACCACCACAACACCCCAACTCAGTCAACATCACCACAACATCATAAGCACAACACCACCAAAACACCACCACAACACCACAGCAACACCACCGCAACACCACAACATCACCACATCATCGCACCAACACACCAACACACAAAACAACAGCACAACCGCAACCACAACATCACCACACAATTTGCGACCACACAATAGCATTACCAGAACAGCATAGCAACCCCACAACACCACCATAACATCACCACCACAACCACCACACCATGATGTGGGAGTTGTGTTGGTGCTGTGGTTGTGTTGTGGTGATGTTGTGGTTGAGTTGTGGTGGGGGTTGTGATATTGTGGTGATGGTGTGGTGTTGGTGTTATGTGGTGCAAGCATATCGACCTCAAAGACCTGAGGGAGATGCTGAATGCACTCAATGAGCAGCTCACACTGAAGTCTACAGGTACCATACACTCTACCTCAAGCGCTACTTGAGGATGCAATACAAGCCTGGAGAGACCTTGGACACATACTTCAGGCGGCTAGACAAGGCCATGAAGGACCTGGCAGGTCAGGACTACAAGGTGGACAAGAACCTAGCACTCATGATCATGCTAGATGGACTCCTGGAGGAGTACAAGTCTGTACAAACCATCATCAAGAGCGTGAGAGAAATGAACTACAGAGAGGCCAAGTGACTACTATTCCAGCACAAGGCTGCCCACGTTGCAAAGACAGCAACACACAAGTCCATTAACATCATCCAAGCACCACAAGGACAACAGGAGTGAAACTCCAACATGAAGTCCAACAACAACAAACCCAGAAAATTTACTGGTAAGTGCTTCAAGTGTGGTGAGGTCAGGCATAGAAGATGCAATTGTCCCAAGCTCAAGGCTGAAGGGCAGAGTCTGCTGCTCAGCGACAACTTCAAGTGCAAAATCAAAGGGCTTGGAGTCATACATGCAAATGTGCAGGTGGATGGAGTCAAAGAGGCATTAACATTTGCAAGAGTACTGTATGCGCCAGGACTCACAAAGAACCTCATCTCCATGGCCATGGTGACAGAGGGAACGATCACGTGGCCAGACATCCATGATGGACTGGCCCTGAGAGTGACCAGACCCCTTGAGCAGGTCCACATGGACGTGTGTGGACCACTACCAGTGGACACACCATCAGGTAAGCAACAATCTACCTCATCTGACAGGAGCAAGGTCAGCAAGTCAATCAGACACTTTCTCAAGTCGGCAGGCGTTGACCAACAATGCAGAGTGCTGCAGCGCAACCAGGGAGGCGAATACACCAGTACCATGGTCCAACACTACCTAGTCAAGAAAAGGATTGCACATGAGAGGACACCAGCATGCACGCCCTAGCACAACAGAGTGGCAGCTACCAATGATGGCAAACTACTTCAACACCTCACTCAGCCAATGGTCCAACAAGAGCAAATTGTGTGTAGACATTGGTCATCTGCACAGGTTCGGTCAACGTGTTGAGGTGCTCACCAACTTGGTGGGCAGAAACAAGCTGGCAGATTGAATGCACCTCAGAATCTACCTCAGCCCAGCACAAGCAGACGCCTCACACCACTGGATCCTGATTGAAAATAAAGCATTAGAGACAAGAGATGTGATATTTCACCTCCCAGAAGGCCCCAGCAAGGAGCCTATTGATGTATGAGACCCAGACGTGGACCTAGCACTTGCTGCACCGCCGCCATTGCCGCCCATGACCAGGGTGGAACAAACCTGAACCAGTCGCCCTTCATCAAGGACCCATCAAAGAGGAAGCCAGCAACCAGGAAAATGAACTGGCCAGCGAGGTAGAAGAAACCAGCGACCCCAGCCACGCAGAGGATGTGACCTCACCAGGTGAAGAGCTGGACAACAGAGGATGTGAGATGACCAGCAAGAAGAAACCCACGCCAATACTGTGGCGCGACAGAATGTGTCCCACACCCAAGAAACTGCTGACATGCATGAGGACAGCACCCAAACTCTACTCTCAAGAGTTTCATGCCTGTGTAGCAAGAGAAGACAAGCCATACCAGGATTAGAGTAGCATCAAGATCCTGTCAACATATGTTGAAGCTGTCACCTCATTGCACACCAAAGACTGGACAGCCACCATGTGTGACAAGTACAACGCAATAATGTTGAATGGTATGTTAGAACTGGTACCCCCACCCACCAGGAGGAAGATCATTGACACCAAGTGGCTATTCAAGGTCAAGTGTCATGTGGACAGCTTGATTGACTGGTTCAAGGCCCATTGGATAGTGAGAGGCTTCACTCAAGTCTATGGAGTAGACTTTGATGAGACATTTGCACTGGTAGTATGTCTCAAGCACCTATGGGTGCTCATCACAATAGCCATACTGGTCAGCTATGCAGTCCATCAGATGGACATAACCATGGCGTTTCTCAACGCCACCCTTCCTGAAGAAAACTACATCTCAACTATATCGCCCTGGCCTCACAACCAGTAGGCATCTGAACGCCTATGGGGGGGGAACACTGGGCCATGGTGAAACATTTATTCAGGTACTTGCATGGCATGCAAGAGCTGGCGATACAATACACACCAGATACAAGCAGCCTTATGACCAGAGGCTTCTCAGATGTGGACTGGGCTGGAGACAAGACTACACGCAAGTCAACGTCCAGCATCCTCTACATGATTGCAGGTGGCCCAGTCTACTGGAGAGCAAAGAACCAATCCTGCATAGCTATGTCAACTGCTGAGGCCAAACTCAACATGCTGGCTGAAGCTATCAAGCACACAATCTTCCTTGGTCACTTCTATGACAACTTAGGACTCAATCAAGTGAGTTGAATGCCAATCTACTGTGACAATGAGAGTGCACTGACAATTGTGACCTCACAACCTGGTGAGTATCATCAACAATCAAAGCACTACAGCATCAAGTTGGCGCTGGTATGTGAGAACCTAGCAAATGAGACGATTAGCCTCCACCACATGCCCATGGCCATCATGCCAGCCGACATGCTCATGAAGGCCCTTGGTAGAGGACATGTGAATGACTTATGTGTTGAGCTAAATGTTGTAAGGTGTTCCTGATACTGTTAAGGGGCGTGTTGTGAGTTACCTAATAAGGTACTCAGATCAACAGTCACTCTGGAACACCAAATGAGGTAGGACTTAATGAGCTCATAGCACATTAAGGCATGCCTTAAGTTTAGGAGTTATGTTGTAGCACAACTGTCTACAACAATATATTCAGCAGTAATAAAACCAGAGAGAACCCTGGTTCTCTCTCACTTCACACTTTACTCTTCACCACACAGCGAATATCACAACAGTTGTGTGGTGTTGTTGTGGTGCTGTGGTGTAATGAGTGGTGGTGCTGTGGTGATGTTGTGATGATGCTGTGGTGAGGAACTCGAGCTGGGCGACATTTTTGAGCAATCGATGAAGGAAACGCTCAAGGACTACATTGTCAAGAGGGACAACAAAGACAGACCTCCCCAGTCGGGAGGCTAGGCAGGACATGAGTGGGTGTTTATTGACCTCTCGTATCTATAAACGTGGAATGTGATTGGGGGTTTGGTGTAGATAGGAGGTGAAACTTGACAGGCTTCCTCCATATAGGCCTGTCAAAGACGGCATGCTGCCATTGTCAGCAACTCTCTACAAGTGTTACACCAGCTCAGTCCAGACAGCGTGGACCAGTCCTGCTGACCAACGACATGCGCCCCTTCCATGGCTGCCAGGACTCCCGCTACGCCGTCAAGATGGGCGCCAGCGCTCTTAGCAAGAAGTGCGTTGAGAACGAGAGATGCAGCAAGCTGTTGGGCATGACAAAGCGCTGTAGGTCTTGGTTGCTCCTCACCGCCGCCACCCACTCCTCCTGGTTGCCACAGGGGAACAAGAGGCCAGATTGTTGGACATGCACATCTCCTCAAGGCCTTGACACCAACTCGCACTTACAATGCACACCACCACAACACAACCACAACCCTACCACAACAACACCACCAACATCACCACACCCCCACACCACCACACCACCTCCACCCAACAACATCCCCACAACACTAACACAACACCAACCACCTCAATAGCACCAGCCACACCACCACACAACCACCACACCACACAACAAGACCAGTGCCACACGACCACCACACCACCACCAGACAAACACCACACCACAGCATTACCACAACACCACAACACCACCACACAACACCACCACTACCACACAACACCACCACTGTATCACTACAAGATCATAACATCACAACACTACCAACACCACATCAACCCCACCACCACAACAGCGCAACAACTATCACACCACCACACCATCGTGGTGATGTTGATATAGTGGTGGTGTTGTGGTGTTGTGGTAGTGGTGGTGTTGTGGTAGAGTTGTGGTGTTATGGTGGTGATGTTGTGGTTGTGATCTGCTTGTGTGATAGAGTAAGAACTGAGACAGGGTCTTTTTTGTTTAATTACTGCTGGATTGTTGTAGACAGTTGTGCAATATAACTCATGGTCTTAAGGCATGCCTTAATGTGCTTACAGCTCACTTAGGCCTACATCATGTGGTGTTCCAGGGTGACTGTTGCATAGAGTTACAAATAAGGTGAAATCACAACAGTGGTGTTGGTGTGGTGCTGTGGTATTGTGGTGTGATTGTTGTGATGTTGTGGTGGTGTTGTAGTAGTGTTGATAAGGTGTTGTGGTGGTGTGATTGTGGTAGTGTTATAGTGGTGGTGTGGTGGTGTTGCGGTGGTGGTGTTGTTGTGGTGGTGGTGTTGTTGTGGAGTTGCGGTGTTGTGGTGGTGTGGTGGTGTTGTGGTGGTGTTGTTGTGGTGGTGGTGTTGTTGTTGTGGAGTTGTGGTGTTGTGGTGGTGTGGTGGTGTTGTGGTGGTGTTGTGGTGGTGTTGTGATGTTGTGGTGGTGTTGTTGTGGAGTTGTGGTGGTGTTGTGGTGGTGTTGTTGTGGAGTTGTGGAGGTGTTGTGGTGGTGTGTTGGTGTGGTGGTGTTGTGGCATTGTGGTAGTGGAGTTGTGGTAGTGGTGGTGTTGTGGTAGTGGTGGTGTTGTGGTGTTGTTGTGGTGATGTCATGATGCTGTTGTGGCTATGATGGTGTTGCAGTGTTGTGGTGGTGTTGTGGTGATGTTGTGGTGGTGTTGTTGTGGTGATGTTGTGGTATGGAGATGTTGTGGTGTTGTGGTGGTGTGTGTTACAGAGATGTTGTGGTGTTGTGGTGTTGTTGTGGTGGTGGTGGTGGTGTTGTGATGATGTGGTGTGGTGTGGTGTTGTTGTGATGGTGTGGTGGTGTAATAGTATTGCTGTAGTGGGGGAGTGATGTGGTGTTGTGATGGTGGTGCTGGTGTTGTGGTGGTGCTATACTGTGGTGGTGTTGTGGTATTGTTGAGGTGGTGTTGTTGTGGTGTGGTGGTGCTATAGTAATGCTGTGGTGGTGTTGTGGTGGTGGTGTGGTGGTGGTGAGGTGGTGTGGTGAAGTGGTGGTGGTGGTGGTGTTGTGGTGATGTTGTGATGTGGTGGTGATGTGGTGTTGTGCTGTAGAGATGATGTTGTGCTGTTGTGCTGTAGAGATGATGTTGTGGTGGTGGTAGTTTTGTGGTGGTGCTGTTGTGCTGTGGTGGTGATGTAATGTTGTGGTAGTGTTGTGGTGTTGTGGTGTTGTGGCGGTGTTGGGGTGGCGTGGTAGTGGTAGTGGTAGTGATGTGGTGTTGTCGTGGTGGTGTGGTGGTTGTGGTGTTGTGGTGTTGTGGTGGTGTTGTTGTGGTGTTGTTGTGGTGTTGTGGTGGTGTTGTGGTGGTGTGGTGATGGTGTGGTGTTGTGGTGGTGGTGTTGTGGTAGTGTTGTGGTAGTGTTGCGGTGGTGGTGGTGTTGTGGTGTTGTGGTGATGATGATGTGGTGTTGTGGTAGTGTTGTGGTGTTGTTGTGATAGTGTTGTGGTGGTGTTGCGGTGGTGTTGTGGTGTTGTGGTGATGGTGTGGTGTTGTGGTAGTGTTGTGGTGTTGTGGTGATGGTGTGGTAATGGTGGATGGTGTTGTGGCGATGGTGTGGTGGTATGGTGGATGGTGTTGTGGCGATGGTGTTGTGGTGGTGTGGTGATGGTGTGGTGGTGATATGGTGCTGTTGTGTTGTGGCTTGTTGTGGCGAAATTGTGGTGGTATTGTGGTGTTGTGTTGTGGTGGTGATGTGGTAATGTGGTGGTGTTTATGGTGTTGTGTTTGTGTGTGGTTGTAGTAGTGGTGAGAGTGTTGTGGTGGTTGTGGTTGTGGTTTTGGTTTTGGTTGTGGTTGTGGTTGTGGTTGTGGTTGTGGTTGTGGTTGTGGTTGTGGTTGTGGTTGTGGTGGTTATGTTGTAGTGGTTATGTTGTAGTGGTGTTGTAGTGGTGTTGTGGTGGTGTAGTTGTGGATGTTGTGGTGATGTTGTGGTGGTTGTGTTCCAATGATGGTGTGGTGATGTAGTGGTGGTGGTGGTGGTGG
Organism: Acanthamoeba sp. SK_2022b; assembly: GCA_027943245.1. Taxonomy (NCBI): domain Eukaryota; phylum Discosea; order Longamoebia; family Acanthamoebidae; genus Acanthamoeba; species Acanthamoeba sp. SK_2022b. The sequence continues at coordinate 2,865 of JANDJZ010000948.1, read as the reverse complement.
TAGTGGTGGTGGTGGTGGTCAGGTGGTGGTGGTGGTCAGGTGGTGGTGTGATGGTGTAATGATGGTGTAATGATGTAGTGGTGGTGGTGTGATGGTGTGGTGGTGGTGATGTTGCGGTGATGTTGGGGTGATATTGGGGTGTTCTGGTGGTGTGGTGGTGTTGGGGTGTTGTGGTGGTGGTGGTGTGGTGGTGTTGTGATGGTGAGGTGGCTGTGTTGTAGTATTGTTGTTGCCATGAGCAGCCAGTGAAACAGGGTGTGCCTTGCCAGCCAGTTGTGGTGGTCGGTTGCTTGTTGGCTGGCTGAGGACCATTTAAAGGGGCGGGCTTGGCAAAGGGAGGCTTCTGCTGAGACATTGCCAATGTCCAGCACCAGCCAGACCAAAAAAAACGAGAGGTCCTTGCACTTGGTCTGTCAGGCCTCCGCAATGACATCCTTCCACCAAAGCTCAAGGAAGGGGTGCTCCACAGTGTCTATATGGGTGGCTGTGCCCCAGCCCTTGTGGCTACCCACAGCAATGGCAGCCACACGCCCCTCAACATGCATCAAGGCCTTGGAGAGGGCTCCCTGCTGCTCTGCAGGTAGCAAGTCAGCATAAACGTAGCTGAGCAGGAGTGCCACATCCTTGAAGTAATCATAGTCATGCTGGTCGTGCTCCTTCTCAAACTACAGGGTAGATTTTATTGGCCGATGCTCTTGAAGCAGCTTGTCATGGAGCCCAGTGAGCTGCTCAACACTTCCAGGCTTGACTGTGGCCCCCATGGCATCCACCTTGCGCTTGAGATAAGTCAGCTCCTGGAGGACCTACTGCATCACCTCTGTAGCCTGAGGCTCTTGCATGACTTCCTCCTCTCCCTCTGCTCCCCTGCTTCCACTCCCGCCACGTGGCTGTATGTAGATCTGTCAACAAGTGAGTGTGGCCTATAAGGGCAGTAGGGCTACAACAGCTTGTGCCTTGAAGCTACTTGAGCTGAGCTACAGACATGGTGCTCAACTCATCTTCCAATGCTCCTCCCATGGTATCCATCCTTTGAAGATAAGATAGCTGATCTATTCCTCTCTCTCTCTCTCTCTACAGACAGATGACAGATGTGTTGGTGGAGAGACAAGAAAGAAAAAATTTTGCAAATCTCTGCCTGCCCACAGAGTCAACCCTAGTGGGCAATCTGTATAAGGATGCCCACATTGCCACCATCCATCCAGGGGCAACAGAGATGTCCTCACACACAATAAACTCCGTTGTTGAGCTGATGTTGTGGTGCTGATGTGTTGTGGTGTTGTGGTGGTGGTGGTCAGGTGGTGGTGGTGTGGTGGAGGTGTGGTGGTGTTGTGGTGCTCTTGTTGTGTGGTGTGGTGGTGGTGTTGTGATGATGTTGTGGTGGTGTGGGGTTGATTGTGGTGTTGTAATGGTGATGTCATGGTGGTGTTGTTGTGTTGTGGTGTTATTGTGGTGGTGTGGTGGTGGTATTGCGTGGTGGTGGGGGAAGTTGTGGTGTTGTTGTGTTGTTGCGGCGTAATGATGATGTTGTGGAGTGGGGACATGTTGTGGTGTTGTGGTGTTGTGGTGTTGTAGTGTTGTTGTGGAGTGTAATGATGTTGTGATGTTCCACAACAGCACAACATCACCACCACAACACCAGCACACCAGCACAACTACATCACCAGAACGCCACCACATCACCTCAACATCACCACTACAACACTACCACATCACCACACTACCACATCACCACTACATCACCACAACACTACCACATCACCACACTACCACAACACTACCACATCACCACACTACCACAACACCACAATCAACCACCACAATCAACCACCACAATCAACCAACACAACATCACTACACCACCACCTCAACACCACAACATCACCACAACAACTCCACCACGATACCACCTCACCACAACCTCAACACCACACCACAACAACATCACCAGATCACAACATCACCAATACCCCAACAGCACCAAGTACACCACCACAACACCACAACCTCACCACAACATTAAAAGGAGGATAGCAAGCCAGTGCTGCTAATATGTTTGCTGAATTAATACCCAATGCAAGCTTGTGGTGGTGTTGGTGTGGTGATGTTGTGGTGTGGTCATGGTGTGGTGATGTTGTGGTGATGTGGTGATGGTGCTATTGTGATGTGATGCTATGATGCTGTGGTTATGGTGTGATGATGTAATGGTATTGTTTGTGGGGATGTTGTGGTTTAGTGATGTTAGTGTGAGTGTTGTGGTGCGTGGTGTTGAGGGATGTTGCAGTGGTGTTGTGATGTGTGGTGCTGGTGTGGTGGAGTGGTGTTGATGAGGTGTTGTGGTGTGGTGTCGTTATTGTGGTGTGGTAGTGTTATGGTGTTGTGGTGAGGTGGTATTGTGGTGGAGATGTTGAGGTGTTGTGGTCTTGTGGTGTGAGATTGTGCTTATAATGCTGTGTTGATGTTATGGTTATGGTGTTGGTGTGGTGATGGTGTGGTGATGTGGTGATGATTGTGGTGTGGTCATGGTGACCACCACAAAATCACAATATATCACACCACCACAAAAAACTACCACAACATCACCAAATCCCACCACAACACTCACACAACACCACCACAGCACCAACACAACTCCCACACCATCTTGCCAACATCTCACACAACACCTCCACCAGCCACGCCACTACTCCAGCACAACACTGCGTGTAATAACACACAGGCAGCCCAATTTAGGAAGGGGTCCCTGTGGGGATGATTGTTGTGGTGTGTGGTGGTGTGGCGTTGTGGAGTGTAGTTCAGTGGTGATAGTGTGATTGTGAGATGATGTTTTGGAGTTGTGGTTGTGGTGGTGTTGTGGGCAGGTTGTGG
>JANDJZ010000947.1:0-13645 GCA_027943245.1 Acanthamoeba sp. SK_2022b | reverse complement strand
CAGCTGAAAGCCTCGGCGGGCGCGCCGGCGGCCACCAACGTCGATCCCGCGTTCGCCGTCATCGCGCGCGGTGCGCTCCAGAGCCAAGTGGCGGAACTCGAAGCCGATGTCGCCCTTTACGAGGCCCTGAAGTCAGGAGCGCAGACGACGTTCTCGGCCGCACGCCTTGCCGATCTCCCCGAGACGCTCATCCGCGCACGGATCGCGAGAGGCATGAGCCAGAAGGATCTCGCGGATTTTCTGGGGCTGAAGGAACAACAGGTCCAGCGATACGAAGCCGAACGCTATCGATCCGCGAGCCTTGAGCGTTTGATCGAGGTCTCCGATGCGCTCGACGTGCGCATCGAGAACCGTGCGTCGCTCGCCGGGAACGGGAGCCTGGAGTCGGTCGATCCCACCGCCTGGCAGGCTTTCCCTCTGGCCGAGATGTACAAGCGCGGTTGGTTCGAGGACTTCTCCGGAACGCTGACGCAGGCGCGCAAGTCCGCCGACCACCTCGTGCCGGCCTTCCTGCGGAGTGGCTCGGCCCGATTCGTCCCTGCCGGCTTGCACCGGAAGTCTGTGCGGTCGAACGGCGCTGTGCACGAACCGGCGATCGCGGCATGGGAAGCGCGTGTGCGACAGCTGGCGGCCCGAAACCCGCCGACGGCAACCTTCGATCCCGCCTTGATCGATGATGCCTGGATCGCTGCCCTCGTCGCCCTGACCCTGGATGCCGACGGCCCACTGAAGGCCGTCGACCACCTGCGCCAGATCGGCATCGCCTTCGTTGTCGAACGGCATCTCCCCGGAACCCTGCTGGACGGCGCAGCCATGGGCTCGTTCGACGGCTACGGGCTGATCGGCCTGACGCTCCGCCATGACCGGCTGGACAATTTCTGGTTCACGCTTTTGCACGAGATCGGACACCTCAAGCTCCACATCGGCCCGGAAGCCTTTGCCGCCATCTTCGACGACACGGAGAGCCCGTCGGACGAGCGCCACGAAGAGGAGGCAGACGGCTTTGCACGGAACGCGCTGCTGCCTGTGGCTCAATGGGATCTCGCGGTGTCACGCTTCTCGCGCACGGAGAAGGCGGTGCTGACGGACGCCAAACGCTTCGGCGTCGGCCCGGCGGTCATCGCCGGCCGGGTCCGTCGCGAGGCTGGCGACTATACTGTTCTCCGTTCTCTCGTCGGCGCCGGGGAAGTGCGCCGCCAATTTGGTCTGTGAGGTTCAAATGGCGATCGCCCCGACCCAGTATGTTCCCCTCCTGCGCTGGCGGATGGGCGAGTATCAGGCCCTGTTCAAACTCGCAGAGGGACTGAAGCCGGCTGTCGTGCCTCTGATCGAGGTCCTGCCGCCGGACTTCGATTTCGAGCAATGGCGGCCGAAGAAGGAGATCGACGACCACCTCGGCGGTTTCGCGGCCAAGCTGGAAAAGAAGTGGAGCGATCGTCCCGCGCTCATCGACGGCCGCCAGTTGGCCCCCGCGACCCGCATGGCGGACGGCCGGCACACGATGACGTTCCTGTTCGATGAGGCCCGCAAGCTTGGGGCCTCGTTGACGCCGGTCATCAACCTCGAGAGCGACGCCGCCTACCGGAAGGCGGTCCACGACATCGATGCTATCGACATGAACGGCGCGGTCCTGCGGTGCACGCTCGAGGAGGCGCTCGATCCAGACTTTGACGATCATGTTGATGCCTTGCTCAAAGCCTTGGCGATCGACATTGCCCAACTCGACATCGTGCTGGATCTGGGGGCACCAGCCTATTCGCCCCAAGGCCCGCTTGTGGGCGTCATACGCGCCGCCCTGAACGGCGCGAGAATGCTGTCCGCGCGTAGCGTTGTCGTTATGGCGGCGTCCTTCCCCGAGACGATGACCGAGCTCAAACTCCCGATCCAGACCGTGTCGCGCGAAGAGTGGCGGCTTTACGCAGCCTTGGTGACGGCCCAGTCGCCCCAGGAACGACGTCCGTCCTTTGGCGACTATGCGGTCGCGGCGGTTAAATTCGCCCAAGGGGATATGCGATTTATGCGGGGGTCCCCGAACGTACGCTATGCGGTGTCGGACGGCGGCTGGTTGGTCGCGCGCTCCAAACGCAAGAAGGGCGAGACTAACCAGGCCTACCCCGGCCTATGCGGCCTGATCCTAAGCTCGGGTCAGTACCACGGCGCAACGTTCTCGGAAGGCAGCGCCTATATCGAGGATTGTCACACTGGCGCCGCCAAGCGCGGCAACCCCACGGTCTGGAAGTGGGTGGCGACCAACCACCATATCACTGTGGTCTTGGACGATCTCGCCAAACTGCCCGCGCCTTGAGCGTTTCCCTGACCCGCGCGCCTAGCACGCGTCGCGGCAAGGCGGAGGCGAGAATAGGATACAGAGCATCGCGAGGTGCTCTGAGCGTGCGCTCCGGGTGCCCGAGATCGCGTAGCATTCGAACGATCTCCGGGCGCCAGAGCAAGCGCGCGAGGGTCACCGGATCGATAGAGCGGTTGACCTTTTCGTCACGGATTCGCCTAAGCGCGACTTCGCCGTTGGCGCACCGCCGCGCTAGCACGACCCCCCACCAGTCGGGCACGAGGAGCCGAGCCGCGTCGAGGTGACGTTCGGCCACGATGAGAGAGGCCTTATCGACGACTTCGCCATAAGCGCTGACTTGGAACGGAAGGCGAGCCAGGGTATCCGCTTCGGCCTTGATCTCTAGCCCGCGGATGTGGCCGTTGATCACGGCGATATCGATCCGGCAGGATCCGTGATCGAGACCGAGTTCATCGATCACGAGCGTATCAGCGCTGCGCATCGCGGAGCCGAGCATACGTGCATAGACTGCACGCCGTACGTCTCCATCTTTGAACAGGGTCGCCATGCCCCGGCATAGCGCTCGGGAATTGCTCAGGGCAAGCGGTTTGGCCATGCCAGCAAAATCGTTGATCGATGCGACCGAACGAACGCAGGGCGACAGGGGACGAAAATTGCTAATCAAGGATCAGTTGCCGCGCATCTTCCAGGCCAACCTTGCGCGACTGTTCGAGCGGGTAATCCAGCCCGCGATGGAGGCGCTGCCGGTCCATTCGTCGCTCGAAAGCGGCGAGGCGGCGACGATGGATCAATTTCTCGATCGCGCCGCGGCCCAGGTCGACAACTACACCGCCAATGAGGCGGCGAAGGCCTTCACGCTGACCCTCGCTGCGACCTTCGAGCGTCAACTGAGTATATGGGCGCGAGCTGTCCATCGCGATGACGCGACGGACATGCCCAAGGCGCGGGGTTTTCGGGATTTCCTGGCGATCTGCGCCGAGCTCGCCGGGATAGAGGTCGGGCAGGGCGCGTTGGGTGCTGATCTGACCGAGATGTTCGTGGTCGCCAACGTCGTGCGTCATGGCGAAGGTTCGTCGTGCGAAGAGCTCAAGACAATCGCGCCGGGGCTGTGGGACGACGCCCCCAACGACTATCACGATCTCCTGGCCGGGCCGCTGATTGCGAGCGAACACCTCAGAATCCGGACGGGCGACCTCATTCGCTATATCCGGGCGACGACGCGTTTCTGGGGCTTGGCCGATCCTTTGCCGATGGCGGTGATCGATCCGCCCTATCGGGTCGCCTCAAAGGGCGGGGAAATGGCATGACGGACGCGGACGAATTTGACGATGAGCGGGACGATCAGCCGCGCTATCGCGATGTCGCTGAGATCGGCACGGGCGATCTCTACGAAGCGCTGATGAGCTTGGCCGGCTTTGCCGACAACCCTTACCTGGCCATGCAGGCGAGCCAGCTTTGCCTCGTTGATAATACGCTGAACACGCTGGAGCAGGAGGTCATGCGCCATCAGTTCGATGACGAGCCGCCGCGAGGGAAGATCGCGTTGCTGGGCGCGCTCTCGCCCATGTGGATCTACGCGGCCTACGAGCTGCTGCGGACTTGGCGTCAGCGCTGCGAAGACGTCATCAAGCTCGCCGAGAATTCAGGAATCGGCCTCAAGGCCACCCACCTCGAACGGGACCTGGGCTATCGCCACTATGATCGCGAGCTGCGCGCGCAGCAATTGCGTGACACCCAGGAGCGGCCCGAGCTGGTTGAGCAGATGCGCCGTGACCTGCGACGCACGGAAATGGGCTTCACCACACTCGAATTCATCCGGGTTGCGCTCGCCAAGCACGAGGTCAGCAAGAAGGGAAACAAGAAGCCCATCGCGTTCGCGCCGGGCCTTGCCCGCCCCAACCGCTGGTGCGGCTCGATGGAATATGAGCTGAGCAATGGCGGCGCGATCATCAGCTACGTCACGCGCCGCGACATCGCCGAGACCATTCGGTTCATCCCCGGGGCGGAAAATCCGAGCGACGACGATCTGGCCGGCTTCCGGGCCTATATGAACCCGCCCGATGTCGAGCCGCCGGTGGGGTGATGAAGTCATGAGCGACCCAGCGCCACCAGAGCGACCAAAGACCAAAGCCTTCGACCTGCTCGCGTCGGTGGCCGCTTTTGCGCGCGAACACGCTATCCCGCTGAACGACCCGTCATTGGTCGAACGCTTTGTCGCCGACGCAACGCCAAAGCTGGAGGAGGCGTTGGCGGACCCGACGCTGATTCATGGCTCGCGAACCGAGCGCCTGTTTGAAGCAACGGTTCTAAGCCTGGGCCACTTTCGATTGCTCAAGACCGAGGATGTTGGTCGCGTCCATTCCGCCGACACCTGCCGCGCGCCGGATTTCCGGGTGGTGCTCGACGGCGGCGAGCAGTGGCTGGTTGAGGTCAAGAACGTTCGAAGCAAGGAGCCCTTCAAGCAGAAAACGCAGATGACGGCTGCGTATCTGGCCTCGCTCCAGACATACGCGGACATGGTTGGCGCGCCGTTGAAGCTGGCGATATTCTGGTCGCTCTGGAACATCTGGACAGTCATCTCTCCGGATCGCTTCCGCCGTCCGAACGGCGGTCTCCGCGTCACGATGAAGGATGCGGTGATCGCCAACGAGTCCGGAAGGCTCGGCGAGGTGATCATCATGACCAAGGCGCCGCTGCGCCTGGTGCTCGGGGCGTCGACCGATATGCCGCGTTCGCTGAGCGCGGAGGGGCTGGCCAACTTCATCATCGGGTCGGCGACACTCTATTGCGGCGACGTCGAGCTAACTGATCTGAGGGATCGCAAGCTCGCGGAAGTGCTCCTGTTGTACGGGGAATGGTCCGTCGAGGGTCCGCTCACGATCACCGACGGCGGCGAGTTCGCGGGTGTCGAGTTTGTCGCGAACCCAGAGGAATCGTCCGATCAGGGCTGGGACGGTATAGGCTGGGCCAGCCGCATTTTTAGCCGCTACTATGCTGCGCAGACGATAGACGGTGACCAGGTCATCCAGCTCCATGGAGAGGCGGCCCCGAAATGGTTCGCGCCACTTTCGGATTGGGATTTCAAGAACAGCAAGCTGCCGCTCTTGCTGGGGCGGGTTCAGCCGCCGGCCTCCGCTCCCTTCGACGGCAATTTGGGGGAGCAGGTCGATTGATCACGGATTTGGTTGGATGGTGGCGCGCGCTTTGGGGGCGAAATGAACAGCAGAGTGCAGGACAGATGGCGTTGAGACGAATACCTCAGCTGATCGATTTCGAGACCCCGTCTGACGAGGCGATTTGCCTTCATGAGGCAGGGCATGCCTGCGCGGCTTTGGTCGTCGGCCTTATTCCTGAATTTGTTGAGTTCGTTGACGAGGAGGGGGCGAAGGGACGTGCGCGCAATCGTATACCCGTTGGTGACACCCAGCAGCGACTTATCGTGGCTAGCGCCGCCTATGCCGTCGAATACAATCTGTTCATGGCCCATCGTCTCACGAACGCGTCTTGCGTCGTGATTGATGAGAAAACCTTCATCCACTTGGCCATCGGCCAGAACGCGGCGCTCGATAAGATCCAGTTCTTCGGCGAGGATCGCGAGGGCGCGGACAAGATGTGGCCGGCGAACGACGATAGGACCTTCATGGCCGCCGGGCAGCGGATCGCAGGGAGTCTGCCGATGGGCCTCGTGTTCGCGCTGGCGGAAGCGATGCTGAATGAACGCCGCCTGGAGCGCGCAAGAATCCTAGAGATCGCGGAGCCGTCCCTGAAATAGCGCCGCTCCCCCGCGTGGCCCTGCTTTGACTGGCCAGTATCTGACCGAGAGGATTCCTCGATGCCTTGCTCGATAGGGCGCACCTAGGATTTGGTTGATGCTAGGGTTACGCGACCTCTGTTTGGGCCCGGCAGAGGCGGCGGCTGCATGGCGGTGAGAAGCGCTTCTTCAGCGGATTTCTGCGGAGCCATATAGTCCATGCGCTCCGAGATATGGCCGCCGAGCGCCTTGGCATCATCGGCCCCCGGCATGGGTTTGGCATAGACAAGCGGGAGGAAGGACGTGAGCGCCAGACGGTATAGCGGCGCGGCGTATTCGAACACTGTCCGTTGGGGAAGCGGAAGGATCAGCTTGGCGCGATCGACTGGATTGCCGTGCAGGAAATCGTTTCTGCAGTCGTAGAGCGCTTGATAAATCCAGGACGCCAGCGTTCGCTTGACCTTGGTTTTGCCGCCGGTGTCGTGGGCCAGCGCGGCGCTCGCCGGGATCGCCCAGGCCGTCTTCTCGATCAGCTCGAACACCTTATCGCGATTGGCTTGGCCGTTTCCTCCGGGGTGGACCAGTATCTCGAACGCGCTGACCCACAGCGAAACGACGCGCCCGACGTCGTAGAATGTGGTGTCCGTTCCTGCCGGCAGGAGCGAGGCATTATAGGCCATGTTCAAAGAGCGCATGATGACAACGTCCACCCATGCGGGTTCGGCCGCCTCATAGCGCCGCGTCCAATGCCCTAGGAGCGCGGCAAGCAGCGGTTGGTCGATGTCGCGTTCATCAACGGGCGTGCGGAAGATCGCGGGCGACGATTGGCCTTTAAAGCTCGCAACCTCGTGTGTGCCGAGGATCGCCGGCGTGCTGCCGATGACATCCTCATAGTGGCGATCGAGCATCCACGGATAGATCGCGAAAGCCTCGCCGAACATGACGCGATGCCCGCGGCGCTGGCGCAGTTCGAGCCCCCGGCCATAGGATGTTGTCGCGATGGCGACAAGGTCACGGAAGCTCGCCAGCGCCGAGATGTCGAGAAAAGCGGGCGGTGCCTCTGCATTCACCAGCAAAACGGAAGGCTCGAACTTCTGCCCGAAATTGTCGGAAAACCGGTTGAGGAAGCGCCGGAACATCGGCTGTGCTCGCTTGATCGCGGTAACCCGAGGATCGTTCGCCGGGGCGATCACGGCGATGTCGCAGCCAATCGCCGCCTGGAGCGGGAGATTCGGCAGCACGAAGACAGGGGTCCAGCCCACGGTCATTGGGTTGCCGCTTCTGGCAACTCAGCCTCGGCCTCCCTCAGGCAACGGTCCCAGAACGTCAGGGCCTCGCGAATTTTCACGAGAATTGGTTGCCCCTCGGCGTCGCGCAACTTGGCGGAGTCAAAGGCAGCGACATGGGAGAAGCCGTCGGGCACGCCGGGATCGGCTACCACGGCAATGGTGTCGAACGCACTGTTTTGAAGCTCAAGTCCGCCCTGAAACTCCTTGAGCAGAACGTTGCGCGCCGGCTCAATAAACTCCCGGAAGATCGGTGCCTTCTTCCACTCCCGCCATCTCGTCGTACTCCACGATCGGCGCTGGTCGTCGGCGCAATCGACCTTGTCGAACACGTGCCCGACGGACCTGAGTAGAGCGATGATCGCGATGTATTGCGACTGATATTCGGCAACCGGCCGCATCGTGCTGTCGTAACGCTCAAATCGAGCGACAAGGTCGGTCACGAAGTTCAGTTGCGCGCGCGCCACCAGCATGGTCATAGCGCCAGCGCCTGCTTGAGATCATCGTGCTCGAAGGCGCTGGCCATCCGAGCAATCTCGGCGGAGCGGGCACCCACGACCTTGGCGGTTTCACGCCATGTCGCGGTCACGGTTGCAACCTCTTTGATGATTGCGCGGGCCTGCAGCAATGTGAGGCCAAAGAACTCCGAGGCCGCCTCAAGCAGATCGAGCGAGCAGGTGCCCTCGTCCAGGTCGATATTCGTCGTCAGCACGCGCGCCTTGAGGTCGGTGGGCACGGGGTTGAGGTCGTAGGCGGGAGAGAGAGACCATCCCGCCTTGCCGAGCCAGAGGAAGCCATGGTTGCGCAGGTGATCATCTACATTGGAAATCAGCACGTTGAAGACGACCCGCCGATAGAGGGCGTGAGCGTCGGTCTTCCCCTGCGCGCCATGTTGCGTAAGCGCGTCGACGATCTCCGGGTAGCTGCCGCGCTCGCCGTCCTTGGCGCCCATCATCGCCATAGCTGACAGGAAAGGCGTGCGGATCGGCCCGGCGCGGTCGAAGCGCCGCGATAGCATCACCGCCTTGCCGGCGACCTCGATCAGTTCATGGTGCGGCGTGGTGATACCCGACTGCTCGGCTAGGCGCAGCGCGATCTCTTCCCATGTCTCCATGCTGTATTCGTCGGTCTCCTTCGGGAATTTGGCGATGGAGAGGTGTCCGTGCTGGTCGATGACCGATGCTTTGGGCCGGGCGCCGCCCAGGGAAGAGCCGGGGGCGAAGATGAGTTGAAGGTCCTCGTCCGTTTCCTCGTCGCGGAGGACCCGTTCGGTGATCTGGAGCAGTCGCCCGAGTTCGATCAGGGCGGGGACGCCGGCGCGAATCGGGGCTTGGAACATATCTTCGCCCGCCCGACGGAATCTGAGGGCGCCCAAGCGGGTCTCGTCGGCGACGCCGAGCAGGTAATCGCTTTCTGCAAGGGTGCGAACGGCGCGGCCTTCGCGTTCGGCAAGACGGCGCTCGGCCCGTTGCATAAGACGGCGCCCCCATGTGTCGGGCGCCGAGTCTCCGATGGAGCCGAAAGTCGCCAGTCCGGCAGGAGGGGCGAAGGCGCCGCGGGTCAGGGCAAGGGCAGGCTCTAGCGAGAACCGGTCTGGATCGGCGAGCCACGCGCCATCATATTCGAAAAGGATGGTCTCCGTGCCTCGAACGCGATTGCTCCTCGCCAGGCCGATAGGGCGCGTGCGTCCATCCAGGTCCAGATGTACCTCAAAGTCAGCCATCGCGAGATGATCCGCCTGTTCGCTTGAGATGGACGTGCTTGGGCAGTTCCGCGCTGGCCAGAGCTTGTCCGACCGGGTCGTTGCCGATGTCGGCGATCTGGCCCAGACCGTCGAGCAGGCCGAGCGCCTGAAGGACGCCAGCATAGATGCCGATGCTGACATTGGTATCGCCAGCCTCGATCTTCTGCAGGGTCGAACGGGACGTGAAGGCGCGCTCCGCGACGACGGCCATTGGCAGCCGCCGACGCCGACGGGCGTCGTGGATGTCTGCGCCGAGCTTACGCAGGATGCGTCGTACAGCGGCGGGAGGGGTATGCGGTGTAGGCATTTGACACCTTCGCACTACGGATTGGCTGAATATGTAGCACGAAGCTTACAATTTATCTAACGCCCCGCAGTGGGCCTTTACCGGGCCTGTTTGACTGACTTCATGATGCTTAAGGCGACCGAGAGGCTCAGACCCATGTCCAAGCACAGCTTGAAGAACTCTTCCGAAGCCTGATGAGCCTCCAGACCGTATTGACGCACGAGTTTGCGGGCGTGTTTGCCAAGCGGGATAGCGTCGCTGAGCGTTATCCACTCCGGATTCCCAGCTTGTTTCGCGAAATCGAGAATAAGCGCCTCCGGCAAGTCGGCGCCGAGCAATATGTAGCGAAGGTGCTTGATGAAATGCGGGTGCGTGTAGATGTCTTCGCCCAAGCAGTTATTGCGCTCGAACCCGCCCTTTCTCGATGCTTTGACCCGGCCGGGATTGTATTCGATATCGTTCCAATAGCGGATCCTCTGCGGCGGCACGCCGTCTCGCTCGCTGAGTGAGGCCAGGAGGGCGAGAATTGGTTCGGCGTTCGCGTTGTAAGCGGCGTGGGCTTCATCGTGATTGCGATGAGACAGGCGCAGGTCGATCTTGGAGACCAGCGCTTCTTCGGCCTCGGTTAGCGCGATGCGGTACTTTTCCATGCGATCCTTTCATCTGTCTTCAACAGCGGGAACAAGCGGTGCAGCCAAGGCTGATGGCGGTGCAGGCACCCGCAGGTCAGAATGTCACGAGATCGACGGGGTAGAACAACTCCACGGGCCCAAGCACACGCCTGTCCTTGAGGACGCTGGCGCCGCTGCACATCCAGGGTATCACGAGAAATGTTGCGGGAGCGGTGCAAGGTCAACGGCAAGGAGTAATCGATTTAAGGTTGCGACCACGCGACGCCGCTTGTTTTCCAAAGCCTCTTGGACCGCCGAGTTCGGGATCATCAGCCAGTCATTGTGCTGGCTTACATCGCCGTTTCGTTCGGCTCTCAGCAAGGTGGTCCTGAAGTCGTTCAGCTCACCGGCTAGAGCCTCAGCTCCAAGACGAAGATCGTTATCGTTGAGCGTGCGAACCCCACCAATAGCCCGTTGCACCCGTCGCCCCTCCCTGTCGAGAAGATCACCGGTCGCGAGAAGGCGCTGAGTGTCGATTAGGGCCTGTTTGAAATTGTCGGCATGCTCGCAGCTCAACGGGTCGCGAAACGCAGGACGATCAAAAGCGACCGCGAAAAGCCCGAGCAGTTTCTGATCGCGCTCGGGCGCCGTGAGCCCTTGGGCGACGGTCCGATAATATTCATCCTGCAGCCGTGCATCGCGATTCAAGACAGCGTCATAGTCGCCCCAGGACCAGGTCAGGATGCCGAACTTTCCAACCTTCTTGCGGGCAGCCGTCATGGCGGCCGCCTTGTTCTGGATTGCCCGGTCCGGCTTGGCGGTCGTCGCGAGAATAAACAGGTCCAGTTTCGCCGGATGACGTTCGGCGCGCCGGACGGCGTCCATCAGCGCCTTGGCCGTGATGGCCCCGCCAGCCAGAAGCACATTGTCCGCGTCGCGCTCATCGCGCTGTTTGCACTGGATGCCGATTGTGCGGCCATCTTCCGCCTGAACGAGCACGTCCAGTCCGTTCTGGCTCTGGCCCTGCCGCCCGACCTTCTGCGGCGTCGGGTCGCCGAACACGACACGGGCCGCGCCTACAGTCAGGTCTTCGAACTGCTGCCAATAGGCGGGCGGGGCGTGCCCCTGTAAAGATCAGGCTTATCAGCTCAAGCGGGCCATGTTTGCGACGTAGCCGCGCAGAGACGTCGGCTGCGTGACCTTCCCCCTGTACCGGGCGCTCGTGCTTGACACCTTTCGGAGTATCAGGAGGTCGAGATTAGGATCGAGGCCGGCGACCACCGCCTTGCCGACCACCTCGATGTCATCATCGGCTTCGAACAGAATGAATGAGGCCGTCTCGTCCCAGTAGCCCGAGTCTAAGACCTGGACGGCCGCGTAGATCGACTGGCGGCGAAGAGACTCGACGCCTTTCGCCGCGGAACGGTCAGTCGCGACCATGAAGCTAAGCCAATAGTTTGCAGTGGCCATGTGCGGCGCCCCCGTCCCGCCGAAACACTCGACCGTCGCAGATATGGATACGGCAAAGCTGGGCTGCAATCGCAGGGTGTCCGTCTCGCGCGACTATCGCGCAGCGGTCGCGCACGGGAGTATCAATCCCACCGTGTAGTTCGCCTTATGTTCTCTCTGTGCTAAGGCTTCTACGTCACACCCGGAGCTCGCCGTGAAACGCCTTGTCGATCGTTACGAGCAGATGACCCACAACGCGGTCAAGCCGATCGCCGACCGATTCGGCCTGTCAGTTTTTCCGAAGGTCCGGGTCGCGGACGTGATCGATCCCGACGAAGTTGGGGCGACCGGCGACCTCAAGACCTATGCGCTAAAAGCGCACTTCGATTTTGTGATCTGTCGCAATGACTGGGATCCGGTCTATGCGATCGAGTTCGACGGGGCGTCGCACCAAAGTGCCCGCCAGCGGGAGCGAGACGCCAAGAAGGACGAGCTCTGCAAGCGAGACAACCTGCCGATCCTTCGAATCCACAGCGAGCATCTCACCACTGGCTATAGCCACCTCACTCTTCTTGGCTGGCTGGTCGAAGTGGCCGAGATGAAGGTGGCGTTCGACGCGGAGCAAGAAGCAGGGCGGATTTCCTGGGAAGAGGATTTCGATCCATTTTTCCTAATGAGCATGGAGCCGGGTGAGCCGAAGTTTCCTTACTGGATCTCCGGGTTGCCGCGGGTGCGCATCGAGCGGCTGCACAAGCGTGGCCTGATCCACCATCCGTGCGGATCCGGCTTCTTTGGTCTGACGGACGACAAGCTTTATCGAGGCGCAGAACTGATCGCCGTCACCCCGACGATCGGAATCCTGGCCAAGGGCGCGATGCGCGATCAGAACTTCCCGGCACCCTTTGGCGACCTCCTGAGTGAAATTCTGTCCGTTAAGCTGGCTGACCGTGTCGAGCGCTGGGTTCAGAGCGGCGAAGGCGGCAAACCGATTGAGTCTGTTTACGCGGAAGCCCGCGACTTGATGGGTGGCCTCCAGCTTCGAGGGAGTCATTCCTGCGGCGACGTCACAGATCGGTGGCGCCTGTGACATCGATTTTCGGAAAGGGCAGGCATGCAGTTTCGTCATGAGGCCCGTCAGGCACTCGCGCGGGCGAAGGCGCTGCTGGCCCAAGGTGATGACCAGGCCCTACGCTATGCCGCCTTGGAACTGCGCCTGACGCTCGAGGCGATCGCTTACGACCGGCTGCACGACTACAGGCGGGATGTCCCGACCACCGTCTATGAGACGTGGCAGCCGCCGAAGGTTCTCAAGCTGCTTCTTGAAATCGACCCTCGAGCCGATACTCCACAGACCGTCAAGATAGCCCGCACTCTGGCTCCCGGAGTGGACGCGCCCGCCGCTGTCTTCTTCGAGCAGCCCATCCGCCAAGCGACGTTAAAGGACAATTACGACGCCATTGGGAGCTACCTGCACTTCCCGACCCTGAAGCAGCTCAATGAGAAGGGCGGCCCCGACTTCGAAAAGTTGCGGCGTCGATGCGAAGCCTTGGTTGTGGAGCTCGATCCTGTCGTCACTCCAGCGAAGACCTCCTTCATTATGGGGACCTTCTCTCACTGCCCGTGCTTTAGATGTGGCGAGGATATGCGCAAACGCTTGCCGCGCGACGAAACAGGTCAGTTTCCCGCAAAATGCGTAGCCTGCGGCGCTGACCATCTCGTCTTCTTCGAGGAGGACGGGGAGGGAAATTGGACAACGAACGCCTTTCCAGCGCCATGCGCACACGAGAATTGCGACGGTATCCATCGGATATTTCCCGACGAGATCCGCCAGGATTTCCAATGGACCTGTGAGGCGTGCGGCCGCGATAGCGTGTTCGACTTCGCGATCTGCCCAATTCTGCCGCCCGAGACCTCCGGCCAATGCTGAAGGGTCGGGTTTATCGAAATTGCAGGTTTATTGGTCGGCCTATTGGGGCGCCGTGAGTGTCGTAACTTGCGGCCTGTCAAACTCGGATTGGATCCTTGGGGCATACCCGCCCATCAGAGAGGTGCCTGCTAAGTCACACCTTAGGACTGAAGCGCTCGCCAATCCGTTCCGCAAGCGCCCGAACTGGGTCATCGCTCAAATGGGCGTACCGTTCTGTGGCGCGACTGTTGGCGTGTCCCAGCGCCTTTCCGACCATCGGGAGGCTGGCCCCGTCGGCCAAGGC
>JANDJZ010000945.1:0-17631 GCA_027943245.1 Acanthamoeba sp. SK_2022b | reverse complement strand
GGCGGGCCGATCTGGGCGATGCCGATCTGGGCGATAATGTTGCGAACCCTTCTCAATGTCCACGTCAGGGGTGTGGACTCATGGACGGTGGGATCACGCAGGACTATATGCGCGGTTGCCGCAGCAGGCTTTCGCCGCGCGCGCAGGGGTCCTGTGAGCCGCTGCGTCTGTCGCGCGAAGGCGCAACCGGATTGTCGGGCGGCGCTGACCAGAGGAATGCTCCATGCCGTCAATCGACAGCCTCAAGACCCGCCAGGACCTTGCCGTCGGGCGTAAGAAATACGCCTATTACAGCCTTCCCGCCGCTGAGGAAGCAGGGCTTGCCGGGATTTCCCGTCTGCCGCGCTCGATGAAGGTGCTTCTCGAGAACCTGCTGCGCAACGAAGACGGCGTCTCCGTCACCGAAGCCGACCTGAAGGCTGTCGCCGCCTGGATCGAGAACAAGGGCGCCGTCGAGCACGAGATCGCCTTCCGTCCGGCCCGCGTCCTGATGCAGGACTTCACCGGCGTTCCCGCCGTGGTCGACCTGGCCGCCATGCGCGACGCCATGTCCGCCCTGGGCGCCGACGCGGCCAAGATCAACCCGCTGGTCCCTGTCGATCTGGTCATCGACCACTCGGTGATGGTTGACAATTTCGGCACCGCCAAGTCGTTCGGCCAGAACGTCGAGCGCGAATATGAGCGCAACATCGAGCGCTACAACTTCCTGCGCTGGGGTTCGTCGGCCTTCAACAACTTCCGCGTCGTTCCCCCCGGCACCGGCATCTGCCACCAGGTGAACCTGGAGAACCTGGCCCAGACCGTCTGGACCATCGACGAAGGCAAGAAGACGGTCGCCTATCCCGACACCGTCGTGGGCACCGACAGCCACACCACCATGATCAACGGCCTGGCCGTGCTGGGTTGGGGCGTGGGCGGCATCGAGGCCGAGGCCGCCATGCTGGGCCAGCCGATCCCCATGCTGATCCCCGAAGTCATCGGCTTCAAGCTGACCGGCCGTCTGCCGGAAGGCGCGACCGCGACCGATCTGGTCCTGACCGTCACCCAGATGCTGCGCAAGAAGGGCGTGGTCGGCAAGTTCGTCGAGTTCTTCGGCGACGCCCTGCCGAACATGACGATCGAAGATCAGGCGACCATCGCCAACATGGCCCCGGAATACGGCGCCACCTGCGGCTTCTTCCCCGTATCCGCCGCCACCATCGGCTATCTGACCGCCACGGGCCGCGACAAGGCGCGCGTCGCCCTGGTCGAAGCCTATGCCAAGGCCCAGGGCCTGTGGATCGACGAAACCTCGGAAGATCCGGTCTTCACCGATGTGCTGGAACTGGACATCTCGACCGTCGTGCCGTCGCTGGCCGGTCCCAAGCGTCCGCAGGACCGGGTCGAGCTGACCACCGCCGCCCCGTCGTTCGAGACCGCCCTGACCGAAGTCTTCAACCGTCCGTCCGACGCCCCGCGCGCCGATGTCGAGGGCCAGAAGTTCACCGTCGGCGACGGCGACGTGGTCATCGCGGCCATCACCTCCTGCACCAACACCTCCAACCCGTCGGTCTTGATCGCCGCCGGTCTGGTGGCGCGCAAGGCCCATGCCCTGGGCCTGAAGGCCAAGCCCTGGGTCAAGACCTCGCTGGCCCCCGGCTCGCAGGTCGTCACCGACTATCTGAACGACGCCGGTCTGCAGAAGGACCTGGACGCCCTGGGCTTCAACCTGGTCGGCTATGGCTGCACCACCTGCATCGGCAACTCGGGCCCGCTGGACCCGGCCATCTCCAAGGCGATCAACGACAACGCCCTGGTCGCGACGTCCGTCCTGTCGGGCAACCGCAACTTCGAAGGTCGCGTGAACCCGGACGTCCAGGCCAACTACCTGGCCTCGCCGCCGCTGGTCGTGGCCTACGCCATCGCCGGTTCGATGCGTATCGACATCACCAAGGATCCGATCGGCCAGGACAAGAAGGGCAAGGACGTCTTCCTGAAGGACATCTGGCCGACCAGCCAGGAGATTGCCGACATCCAGAAGAAGTCGGTCACCCCGGCCATGTTCGCCAAACGCTACAAGGACGTCTTCAAGGGCGACAAGCACTGGCAGGCGATCAAGGTCACCGGCGGCCAGACCTATGAGTGGGACGACAAGTCGACCTATGTCGCCAACCCGCCCTATTTCGAAGGCCTTTCGATGGAGCTGACCCCGGTTCAGGACATCGTGGAAGCGCGCGTCCTGGCCATCTTCGGCGACAGCATCACCACCGACCACATCAGCCCGGCCGGTTCGATCAAGAAGACCTCGCCCGCCGGCGTCTATCTGACCAACCATGGCGTCGAGGCGGCCGAGTTCAACAGCTACGGCGCCCGCCGCGGCAACCACGAAGTCATGATGCGCGGCACCTTCGCCAACATCCGCATCAAGAACCGCATCACGCCGGAAATCGAAGGCGGCGTGACCAAGCACTTCCCGTCGGGCGACACCATGTCGATCTACGACGCGGCCATGCGCTACCAGTCGGAAGGCCGTCCTCTGGTCGTCTTCGCCGGCAAGGAATACGGCACCGGCTCGTCGCGCGACTGGGCGGCCAAGGGCACGAACCTGCTGGGCGTTCGCGCCGTCATCGCCGAAAGCTTCGAGCGCATCCACCGTTCGAACCTGGTCGGCATGGGCGTGGTGCCGCTGCAGTTCAAGCAGGACGGCTGGCTGAAGCTGGGCCTGACCGGCGAAGAGATCGTCACGATCCGCGGCCTGACCGACGCCAACATCGGCAAGCTGAAGCCGCGCCAGGACCTGTGGGTCGAGCTGTTCCGCCCGTCGGACGGCAAGATGGCCCGTTTCCCGGTCCGCTGCCGCATCGATAACCAGACCGAGCTGGACTATCTGCGCGCGGGCGGCGTCATGCCCTACGTCCTGCGCAACCTCGCAGGCGGCCCCGAAGCCGAAGCCCCCATCGCCGCTGAGTAAGGCGCGGCTTCAGTGGAATACGGCAAAGGCCGGTGGAGCAATCCACCGGCCTTTTTTCGTGGGTGATGGGACCGTGATTTGTGGAAACTTTTCGCTGACGTGCATCCGTTCGCCCTGCCGGAAGCCTCCTTGATGCGTGAAGACCGCAGAGAGAGCCTCATGATCCGAACAATTTCCGCTGCCTGCGCGGCCGCGATCACCCTTGCGTTCATTCCTGACGTTTCTGCTGCACAACCGGTGTCGAATGCGGACCCATCCGCCGTGACGATGAGCGCCGCCGATAATCGCGCGGTGGTTCTGTCGCTGGCGCAGGTGCTGAGAGAGCGGTTCGCCTTTCATGATCGGGGCATCGCGGCAGCACGGACGATAGAGGCGATGGAGCGGCGCGGCGCGTTTCGCGAGGCGCGCACCGCCGCCGGATTGTTGGCCCTGATCGACACCCAGATCGCGCCGGTCGTTGATGATCGCCACTTCCGCGTCCGCTATGTGGGGCCTGAGGTCACGGCAGGCTTCAGCGAGGCGCCGCCGACAACGGAAGACGTGGCGGCCTTTCAGGAAGAGGTGCGTCTTCGCGGCGGCGAGATTCCCGAGGTCCGCTGGCTGGCCGGCAATGTGGGCTATCTACGTGTTCGAATGTTCCTGGACAGCCCGCCCAGCGCCGAGAAACTGGCCGCCGGATTGAACATGCTGTCGGATGTCAGCGCGCTGATTATCGATGTCCGGGGCGCGCCTGGCGGCGATCCGGCCGGGGTGGCGAATGCAATCGGCCATCTGGTGAGCGAGCGCACCCCTACCGTCAGAACCCAGAACCCGCACGACGCCACGGCCAGTCGAACCTATTACGCCGAACTCAGGACGCCGAACTTCGCGGACAGGCCGGTCTTTGTGCTGATCGACAAGCGAACCGGCTCCGGCGCTGAAGAGTTCGCCTATGACCTGCAGGCCCTGCGCCGGGCG
The DNA here is from genome assembly GCA_027943245.1 of Acanthamoeba sp. SK_2022b. Taxonomy (NCBI): domain Eukaryota; phylum Discosea; order Longamoebia; family Acanthamoebidae; genus Acanthamoeba; species Acanthamoeba sp. SK_2022b. The sequence goes on along the minus strand of JANDJZ010000945.1, from coordinate 13,724 downwards.
ACCCTGATCGGACAGACGACCTATGGCGCCGCCACGCCGGGTGGTTTTCGACCCCTGGCCAAGGGTTTCGCCGCCTTCATTCCGATGGAGCAGGTCGCCAACACCCTGACCGGCGCGAACTGGGAAGGCGTCGGCGTAAGCCCTGATGTCGAGGTTCCGAGCGAACAGGCTTTGACCCGCGCCCATCGTCTGGCGCTGGAGGCCGTCCTTAAGGACGCACAAGGCGTCCGCCGCGAGATCGCTGAGGAGGGACTGGCCTCGCTGGATGCATCGTCGGGGGATCAGCCCTGACTGCGCCCTTGTCGAATCCAGTCTTTGGTTGAGGTCAGGATTTCATCGGACAGGGCCTCGCCCTCCACGGACCGGGCCAGGATGAGGGCGCCGACCATGGCGGACCATGTGCCGATGGCTTCGCGGCGGGCGTCTTCGGCGCCGTCGTGCGTGGACAGGGCGTCGGTGAAGCGTGCGATCTGGGAGGCCACGGCGTCGGATATGACGGTCCGGCCCTTGCCGGACTGGCGTCGGGCGTCGGACGCTAGGGCTGCTGTGGCGCAGCCGCGCCCGAGATTGTCGCGATGCCGGGGGGACAGATAGTCGTCCACATAGGCGTCCAGGCTGGCCGGACGCGACCGCAGGCTTTGGTCCGCCAGATGTGACAGGGTTTCGGCGATCAGGTCGTCCTTGGACGAGAAATGGCCGTAGAAGCCGCCGTGCGTCAGACCGGCCGCCTTCATCACCTCGGAGACGCTGACGGCCTCGAACCCCTTTTCGCGGAACCTTTCCCCGGCTGCATCGAGGATGCGTTGGCGGTTCGCCTGCATCTGGTCGCGGCTGACCTTCATGGCCTCGTCTCCTGTTCAGGCATTGACGGATACATGATGGGCGTCATATTTGACAACAATCATGATGGCTGTCATGATTAAACTGGCGACAGGAGCCGACGACATGTCCACCCTTCCTTCCGTTCTCATCACCGGCGCCTCCAGCGGCATCGGGGCGACCTATGCCGACCGGTTCGCGCGGCGCGGGCATGATCTGGTTCTGGTCGCCCGCGACAAGACGCGGATGGAGACCCTGGCTGAACGGCTGCGGGCGGAGACGGGGGTGAAGATCGAGGTGCTGGCCGCCGACCTGACCCGGGTCGAGGATGTGGAGGCGGTCGTGGCGCGTCTGCGGGACGACGAGCGGATCGGGGTTCTGGTCAATAATGCGGGCGCCAGCCTGAGCGGCGGCTTCACCCGACAGGAGGCAGGCGACATCATGACGCTGGTCAGCCTGAACGCCTCGGCTGTCGCGGCCCTCGCCAGCGCGGTTGCGCCGCGCTTCATCAAGGCGGGGCAGGGAGCGATCATCAATATCGGCTCTGTCGTCGGACTGGCGCCGGAACTGGGTCTGTCGGTCTATGGGGCGACCAAGGCCTTCGTCCTGTATCTGTCGCAGGGTCTGGCCAACGAGCTTGGTCCCAAGGGCGTCTATGTCCAGGCGGTGCTGCCGGCGGCCACGCGCACCGAAATCTGGGATCGCTCCGGCGCGGATCGAGCAAAGATCCCGTCGCTGATGGAGGTGGATGATCTGGTCGATGCGGCCCTGATCGGCTTTGACCGGCGCGAACTAGTCACCATACCGCCGCTGGACGACGCGGGGCTGTGGGACAGACTGCAGACTGCGCGCCAGGCCATGCTGCCCAGCTTCGGCGTCAACCAACTGGCCGACCGCTACCGCAGCGAGGCCTGAAGTGCGGCGTGTCCCGCCGCTTCCTTCCAGAAGAAAGGGCCGACGGATATTTCCGTCGGCCCTTCGTCATTTCAGACTGTCGTTCCGCCTATTCAGCAGCAAACCGATCCGCATATTCCGGGATCTGGTCGAAGTTCATGTAGCGGTAGACCTCGTCGCGGGCGCCGTCGATGACGCCCATCTCGGCCATGTATTCCGCCACGGTCGGGATGCGGCCCAGCTTGGAGGCGACCGCCGCCAGTTCGGCCGAGGCCAGATAGACGTTCGAACCCTTGCCCAGACGGTTGGGGAAGTTGCGGGTCGAGGTCGAGACGACGGTGGCGCCTTCCTTCACCTGGGCCTGGTTGCCCATGCACAGCGAACAGCCCGGCATCTCCATGCGCGCGCCTGCGCCGCCCAGGGTCGAATAGTGGCCTTCCTTGGTCAGTTCGGCGGCGTCCATCTTGGTCGGCGGGGCGACCCTGAACGGAATCAGGATGTCCTTCTTGCCCTTCAGCAGCAGCGAGGCCGCGCGGAAGTGGCCGATGTTGGTCATGCACGAACCGATGAAGACCTCGTCGATCGGGGTCTCCTGCACCGACGACAGCAGGCGCGCGTCGTCGGGGTCGTTCGGGGCGCACAGGACCGGCTCGGTCACGTCCGCCAGGTCGATCTCGATGACATGGGCGTATTCGGCGTCGGCGTCGGCCTCCAGCAGGGTCGGGGCGGCCAGCCAGGCCTCCATGGCGTCGATGCGGCGCTGAAGCGTGCGGGCGTCGGCGTAGCCATCGGCGATCATGTTCTTCATCAGCACGATGTTGGAGGTCATGTACTCGATGATCGGCTCCTTGTTCAGCTTGACGGTGCAACCCGCCGCCGAACGCTCGGCCGAGGCGTCGGTCAGTTCGAACGCCTGCTCCACCTTCAGGTCCGGCAGACCCTCGATCTCAAGCACGCGGCCCGAGAAGGCGTTGATCTTGCCCGCCTTGGCCACCGTCAGCAGACCCTGCTTGATGGCGTAATAGGGGATGGCGTGGACCAGATCGCGCAGAGTGATGCCCGGCTGAAGCTCGCCCTTGAAGCGGACCAGGATGGATTCCGGCATGTCCAGCGGCATGACGCCGGTGGCCGCGCCGAACGCCACCAGACCCGAACCGGCGGGGAAGGAGATGCCGATGGGGAAGCGGGTGTGGCTGTCGCCGCCGGTGCCGACGGTGTCGGGCAGCAGCAGGCGGTTCAGCCACGAGTGGATCACGCCGTCGCCCGGACGCAGGGCCACGCCGCCGCGGTTGGAGATGAACTCGGGCAGTTCGCGGTGCGTCTTGACGTCGACCGGCTTGGGATAGGCGGCGGTATGGCAGAAGGACTGCATCACCATGTCGGCCGAGAAGCCCAGGCAGGCCAGGTCCTTCAGTTCGTCGCGCGTCATCGGGCCGGTGGTGTCCTGCGACCCCACGGTGGTCATGCGCGGCTCGCAATAGGTGCCGGGGCGGATGCCCTTGCCTTCCGGCAGGCCGCAGGCGCGGCCGACCATCTTCTGCGCCAGGGTGTAGCCCTTGCCGGTGTCCTCAGGCTCGACCGGCAGGCGGAACACGGTCGAGGCGGCCAGGCCAAGCGTCTCACGCGCACGCGCCGTCAGCGAACGGCCGATGATCAGATTGATGCGGCCCCCGGCCTGAACCTCGTCCAGCAGGACCTGGTTCTTCAGGGCGAACGTCTCGACCACGGCGCCGTCGCGCTCGATCTTGCCCTCATAGGGATAGATGTCGATCACATCGCCCATGTTCAGTTGGGTGACATCCACCTCGATCGGCAGGGCGCCGCTGTCTTCCTGGGTGTTGAAGAAGATCGGGGCGATCTTGCCGCCCAGGGTCACGCCGCCGAAACGCTTGTTCGGCACGAAGGGAATGTCCTGGCCGGTGGCCCAGATCACGCTGTTGGTCGCCGATTTGCGCGACGAGCCGGTGCCGACCACGTCGCCGACATAGGCGACCAGATGGCCCTTGGCCTTCAGGTCTTCGATGAACTGCATCGGCCCGCGCACGCCGTCCTGCTCGGGCGTGATGCCGGGGCGGGCGTTCTTCAGCATGGCCAGATAGTGCAGCGGAATGTCGGGGCGCGACCAGGCGTCGGGCGCAGGCGACAGGTCGTCGGTGTTGGTTTCGCCCGTCACCTTTAAGACGGTGACGGTGATCTTGTCGGCGACCTTGTCGCGGCTGGTGAACCACTCGGCCTCGGCCCAGGATTCCAGAACGGACTGGGCGTTGGCGGCGCCGGGCCAACGCCGCTCAGCCAGTTCGGCGACGTCGTGGAAGAAGTCGAACATCAAAAGGGTCTTCTTCAGGCCCTCGGCGGCGGTCTGACCGACGGCGGCGTCGTTCAGCAGGTCGATCAGCGGTTTGACGTTATAGCCGCCCACCATGGTGCCCAGCAGTTCAGTGGCGCGCTCACGCGACAGCGACGGCACGGCGAAGTCGCCATGGGCCACGGCGGACAGGAAGGAGGCCTTGACCTTGGCCGCGTCGTCCACGCCGGGCGGCACGCGATGGGCCAGCAGGTCCAGCAGCTCCTGCTCGGATTCTCCGGCGGGCGGGGCCTTGATCAGCTCGATCAGATCGGCGGTCTGCTGCGCCGAGAGCGGAAGCGGCGGAATGCCGAGGGCCGCGCGTTCGGCGACGTGAGAGCGATATGATTCCAGCATGTGCGGCCTTCCTTGATCCGGTCCGCGATCAGGCGCGCCCGCAGGCCCGCCAAACCGCGCGGGGCCTTTCCCACATAAGGAATGGGGTCGCAATAGAAGCGGGGCCGATGCGGCTTCGACCTCTGTCGTAGGCGGCGAGCGTGGCCCAGGGGCCTCAGTGCGGCCTCAGTCCAGCTTGAGGGCTTCGGCCAGCAGGCGGGCTTCGGCGGCGCGGCTGGAGCCTGCGCGCCAGGCGACGACGATTTCGCGGTGGGGCGGGGCGCCGTCGGCCTGGTTCTCGAAGGCGCGGATGGCGACGGACGGATTGTCGGCCAGGCCCGCCTGCACCGCCATCCGGGGCAGGAAGGAGACGCCCAGGCCCGAGCCGACCATCTGCACCAGCGTATGCAGGCTGGTGGCGGCGAAGACGTCGTCGCCGCGCGGGGCCTCGATATCCAGCGCCGCCAGGGCGTGGTCGCGCAGGCAGTGGCCGTCTTCCAGCAGGATCAGGTCTTCGGCGCGCAGCGAGCCGGGGCGGATCGGGCCGGGCGCGGCCAGCGGGTGGTCGTGCGGAGCGGCGGCCATGATCTCGTCGTCGCCGATGCGCGCGTGTTCGATGCCTGGCGCCTCATAGGGCAGGGCGATGACGGCGGCGTCGATCTGTCCGACCTTGAGCGCGGCGATCAGGCGCGGCGTCAGGTCCTCGCGGATGAACAGCTTCAGGTTCGGATAGGCGGCCTTCACCGACGGCAGTTTGCGCGGCAGCAGGAAGGGGGCCACGGTCGGGATGACGCCCAGCCGAAAGCGTCCGGACAGGGGGCGGCCCGCGTTCTTGGCGGCCTCGACCAGATCTTCGGTTCGGGCAAGCACGTCCTCGGCCCGGCGCACGGCCTCGGCCCCAACGGCGGTCAGCAGGACGGCGCCGCGCGTGCGTTCGACCACGGGGGCGCCCAGGATCCGCTCAAGCTCCTGCACCCCGGCGCTGAGGGCGGGCTGGCTGACATGAGCGGCCTCGGCGGCGCGCGAGAAGCTGCCGTGCTCGGCCAGAAGCTTGAGATACTGGAGCTGTCGCAGGGTGGGGAGCATGGATGATGGATAGGTGAAATCTATGAAGGTGGCAAAGATAATCGATTGGCCTTATCGCGCCAAGCGGTGCTGAATGGCCCCGTCTTCAGAGAGGTCTTCGCCATGTCCGACACCAAAACGCCCCCGACCCTGACCACCAGCGCAGGCGCGCCGGTCGCCGACAACCAGAACAGCCTGACGGCGGGGCCGCGCGGCCCGGTGCTGATGCAGGACTGGCAACTGCTGGAGAAGCTGGCGCACCAGAACCGCGAGCGCATCCCCGAACGGGTCGTCCACGCCAAGGGCTGGGGCGCGCACGGGACGCTGCGGATCACCGGGGACATCTCGAAATACACCCGCGCCAAGGTGCTGCAGCCGGGCGCCGAGACGCCGATGCTGGCCCGGTTCTCGACCGTGGCGGGCGAGATGGGCGCGGCGGACCATGAACGCGACGTGCGCGGCTTCTCGCTGAAATTCTACACCGAGGAGGGCAACTGGGACCTGGTGGGCAACAACACGCCGGTCTTCTTCGTGCGCAGTCGCTGGGATTCCCCGACTTCATCCATACGCAGAAGCGCCACCCCCGGACCAATCTGCGCAGCCCCACAGCCATGTGGGACTTCTGGTCCCAGTCGCCGGAGAGCCTGCACCAGGTGACGACCCTGTTCTCGGATCGGGGTCTGCCGGTCACGCCGATGCATATGAACGGCTATGGCTCGCACACCTACAGCCTGATCAATGCGGCGGGCGAGCGCCACTGGGTCAAGTTCCACTTCAAGACCCGTCAGGGCCACAAACACTACACCAACGCCGAGGGTGAGAAGGTCATCGGCCAGTCGCGCGAGGGCTATCAGGAGGCGCTGTTCGGCGCCATCGAGGCCGGCGCCTTCCCGCAATGGACGGTGCAGGTCCAGATCATGAGCGAGGCCGAGGCGGAGCGGACCGCCTACAACCCGTTCGACCTGACCAAGGTCTGGCCGCATGGCGATTTCCCGCCCATCGAGATCGGGGTGCTGGAGCTGAACCGCAACGCCGACAACTATTTCGCCGAGATCGAACAGGCCGCCTTCAGCCCGTCCAACATCGTGCCCGGCATCGGTCATTCGCCGGACAAGATGCTGCAGGCGCGGGTGTTTTCCTATGCAGACGCCCACCGCTATCGGCTGGGCACCCACTATGAGGCCCTGCCGGTGAATGCGCCCAGATGCCCGGTGCATCACTATCACAAGGACGGTGCGATGCGGTTCTTCGCCAACAACCCGAACCCGGACGCCTATTACGAGCCGAACAGCTTCGGCGGGCCGGTCCAGACGCCGGAGTACCGCGAGCCGCCGTTGAAGATCACCGGGGATGCTGACCGCTGGGACCATCGCGACGGCAATGACGACTACAGCCAGCCGCGCGCCCTGTTCGAGCTGTTCGATGCGGGTGAACGCCAGCGGCTGTTCTCCAACATGGCGGCGGCCATGCAGGGGGTGCCGGACTTCATCCTGGAGCGCCAGTTCGCCCATCTGGAGAAGGTGCACCCCGACTATGCCGCGGGCGTCCGCGCGGCGGTCGAGGCGGACAAGGCCAAGGTCGGGGAGGATCCGACCACCCTGCCGATGCATCTTCGTGCGGCACGCGGGTTGGAGATCGCCAAATAGTCTGCGGCGAAAAAGGTTGGGAGACCTGAAGCTGACTTGGCCGGGCGTCGAAAGGCGCCCGGCCTTTCTGCTAGAAAGGCCGCAGGAGACGCCGCCCATGACCCAGATCGCCCTGCCCCCTCTGGCCGCCCTGATCGCGCCATCCCGGACCTGGACGGGAGATTCGTGCCGCAATCTTCAGGTTCTGGCCGAGGATGCGACCCTGACGGACCAGCAGAAGTGGGGCTGTTTCCTGGCCTGCGCGCACGGAATCGGCGTCGCCTCGGTGGTGCGGACCTTTGAAGCCGAGGCGCAGGTGCGGTTGTCGCCAGAGCTTGCCGATGCTGCGCGGTCTGCGGCGGCGCGGATGGGCATGACCAACATCTATTACCGGGCGCTGCACCTGATGCAGAACCGGGAGTACGAGGCCCTGCCGACGCGGCTGCGGATGAATCTGGCGGCGCCGACGGGCGTGGAACGGCTGGATTTCGAGCTGTGGGCGCTGGCGGTGTCGGCGATCAACGGCTGCGGCGCCTGTCTCGACGCGCATGAGGGCGAGTTGAAAAAGCACGGCGTGGAGCCTGCCGTCGTCCAGACCGCGCTCCGCATCGCCGCTGTGGTCCATGCCGCCAGTCGGGTGATGGCTTCCGCAGAAGCGGCGCAGACCGTTTAGGCGAGCGGCTTCAGCCTGATTTCGAACAGTTGCGGCCAGCGTTTTCCGGTGACGAACAGCCGCTTGCCCGCCGCATCCCAGGCGATGCCGTTCAGCACATCGTCGTTGGGGTCAATGTCCGGGCCATTGGGGACAAGGCTGCTGAGGTCGATGAAGGCCTTCACATGGCCCGTCGCCGGATCGATGCGGGCGATGCGGCTGTCCTGCCAGATGTTGGCCAGCAGTTCGCCGTCGACCCACTCCAGTTCGTTGATCTGATCCAGCGGCTGGCCGTCGGCGGTGACGCGGATGCGCCCGGTCTCGGCCAGGGTCGCGGGGTCGAGGAAGCGGATCTGGTCGGTGCCGTCGCTCATGATCAGGCGGGCGCCGTCATTGGTCATGCCCCAGCCTTCGCCCGTATAGGAAAAGCCGCCAAGGGGCGCGAAGTCGTCCAGCTTCCAGATGAAGCCGATCTGGTTGCGCCAGGTCAGGCTGTAGAGCCTGCCGTTCAGCGCCGTGGAGCCTTCGCCGAAATAGATGGTCGGCAGGTTGCGCTGGCGCAGCACCTCGCCCGTCTCCAGCCGAATCTGCCGGATGAAGGACGGATACAGGCCGGTGCTCTCGTACAGGTCGCCGTCATGGAAGAAGAGGCCCTCGGTGAAGGCCTCGTCATCATGGGGATAGGCCTTGACCACCTCGAAGCCCTGAACCGGGACTTCAGCTTGCGTCCTCAGGCCCGCGCCCGTCGCCAGAATGAGGCCGAGGCAAAGCGCGGCCAGAAGCGACGACGGACGGGGCATGGGCGTCAGACCTTTTCTGCAGCCTCCGCCTCGGCCTTGAGGGCGCGGGCTTCGGCCTGATCAGCCTCGGCGCGGGCACGCTCGGCCAGCTCCTTCTTGGAGGAGGAGCGGCGGCTCAGCATGTTCAGCGCCTCGACACCGGCCGAGAAGGCCATGGCGGCGTAGATGTAGCCCTTCGGCACGTGGAAACCAAAGCCGTCCGCGATCAGAACCATGCCGATCATCAACAGGAAGCCCAGGGCCAGCATCACCACGGTCGGGTTCTTGTTGATGAAGTTGGCCAGAGGATCGGCGGCCAGCAGCATCACGGTCACGGCGACCAGGACCGCCACCACCATGATCGGCAGGTGCTCGGTCATGCCTACCGCCGTCAGGATCGAGTCGATCGAGAAGACGATGTCCAGAATGATGATCTGGAAGATGGCCGCGCCGGCGTTGGTGATCATCACGTCCTTCTTGTCCAGGACAGCGGGCGAGGGCGTCGGATCGACGGTGTGGTGGATCTCCTTGGTGGCCTTCCAGACCAGGAACAGGCCGCCCGCGATCAGGATCAGGTCCTCTTCCACGAGAAGGAATTGCCCATGACGGTGAAGACCGGCTGAACCAGACCCACCAGCCAGGCGATGATGGACAGCAGCGCCAGACGCATGATCAGCGCCAGGCCGATGCCGATGCGCCGCACCTTGGAGCGTTGATGTTCAGGCAGTTTGTTCGAAAGGATCGAGATGAAGATGAGGGTTGTCGATCCCCAGCACCACCTCCATCACAATGAGGGTCACCAACGCGGCCCAGGCGGCCGGGTCGGAGAACAGGGGGATGATGCTGTCGAGCATTGAGGTTGGGGGTCCTAGGGAAAAACGTGAACCGAAATCGCTAGGGCCGCGCATATGGACCGATCAAGCGGGGCAGGTGCGGCGTTATGGTCGCACCCAGGCGGCCGATGCAGGCGCACAGCCATGACGCGCGGCGTTATCGCGCAGGCCTCGACCTTGGTGGGCCATCACACAATGTTGCGAGCAGCAAAACCCCGTGCTATCAGGCGCCCGGCTTGAAGGGGGCGTATTCACGGATACGGCCTCTGTCGTGCTTTTCCTAAGCATTTCAAGCTTCTGACCGATGTGATCCTCACAATCGGTCGCGACCCTGACACAACGACCTCGGACCCTAATCAGTGGCTGATGATTTCAGAACGACGGAAGTCGGCGATCGATACGCACAGGCGCTGTTTGATCTGGCGTTGGAAACTGGCCGTCTGGACGCCGTCCGCGCCGACCTGCAGTCGCTGAAGGCGGCCTGGATCGACAGCGCAGACCTGCGTCGCCTGGTCAGCTCGCCTGTGATCTCGGCCGAGGATCAGGCCAAGGGGTTGGTCGCCATCGCCGCCAAGGCCAAGTTCGAAAAGACCACGTCCAACTTCCTGGGCCTGCTGGCGCAGAACCATCGCGCCAAGGACCTGCCGGGCGTGATCGCCGGTTTCGAGACCCGCTACGCCAAACACGCCGGCATCGTCGCCGCTGAGGTCGTGTCCGCCCAGGCGCTGGACGCCAAGCAGGTCGCCGCCATCACCGCCGCCCTGTCCAAGGCCCTGGGCAAGGCGCCGGAACTGACCGCCCGCGTCGATCCGTCGATCCTGGGCGGCCTGAAGGTCAAGGTCGGTTCGAAGCTGTTCGACGCCTCGCTGAAGACCAAGCTCGACCAGATGAAGTTCGCCCTCAAGCGGGCTTAAGGCCTGCCCCGATCCACAAGAATGTAGCGCGCCTGAACGGCGCAACCGCAAAGACTGAAGAACAGAGAGCCCGTCATGGACATCCGCGCCGCTGAAATCTCGGCCATCCTCAAGTCGCAGATCGCCAACTTCGGCGTCGAAGCCGACGTTTCCGACGTCGGCAGCGTGCTGTCGGTCGGTGACGGCATCGCCCGCATCCACGGTCTGGACAATGTCCAGGCTGGTGAAATGGTCGAGTTCCCCAAGGCCGGCGTGAAGGGCATGGCCCTGAACCTGGAGCGCGACAACGTGGGCGCCGTGATCTTCGGCGCTGACGCCGCGATCGCTGAAGGCGACGACGTGCGCCGCCTGGGCGAAATCGTGGACGTGCCGGTCGGCAAGGGTCTGCTGGGCCGCGTGGTCAACCCGCTGGGCGAGCCGATCGACGGCAAGGGCCCGATCGAGTTCACCGAGCGCCGCCGCGTGGACGTCAAGGCGCCCGGCATCATCCCGCGCAAGTCGGTTCACGAGCCGATGCAGACGGGCATGAAGGCCATCGACACCCTGATCCCGGTCGGCCGCGGCCAGCGCGAACTGATCATCGGCGACCGTCAGGTCGGCAAGACGGCTGTCGCCGTCGACACCATCTTGAACCAGAAGGCCGTCAACAAGACCGACGACGAGCAGGCCAAGCTGTACTGCATCTACGTCGCCATCGGTCAGAAGCGTTCGACCGTCGCCCAGATCGTCAAGACCCTCGAAGAGTCCGGCGCCCTGGAATACACGATCGTCGTCGCCGCCACGGCTTCGGAACCGGCCCCGCTGCAGTTCCTGGCGCCGTTCGCCGGCACCGCCATGGGCGAGTATTTCCGCGACAACGGCATGCACGGCCTGATCATCTATGATGACCTTTCCAAGCAGGCTGTGGCCTATCGCCAGATGTCCCTGCGCCGCTGCGCCGTCCGCCCGGCCGTGAAGCCTACCCGGGCGACGTCTTCTACTTGCACAGCCGCCTGCTGGAGCGTTCGGCCAAGCTGAACGAAGACTACGGCTCGGGCTCGCTGACCGCCCTGCCGATCATCGAAACCCAGGCGAACGACGTCTCGGCCTACATCCCGACCAACGTGATCTCGATCACCGACGGCCAGATCTTCCTGGAATCGGACCTGTTCTATCAGGGCATCCGTCCGGCCGTGAACGTCGGCATCTCGGTGTCGCGCGTGGGTTCGTCGGCTCAGACCAAGGCGATGAAGAAGGTCGCCGGCACCATCAAGGGCGAGCTGGCCCAGTATCGTGAAATGGCCGCCTTCGCCAAGTTCGGCTCGGACCTGGACGCTTCGACCCAGAAGCTGCTGGCGCGCGGCGCCCGTCTGACCGAACTGCTGAAGCAGCCGCAATACTCGCCGCTGGCGATGGAAGAGCAGGTTGTCGGCACGCCGGTACGCGCGGTTACATCGACGGCATCGCTGTCGGTGACGTGGGCCGCTTCGAGAAGGAGCTGCTGGCGCGCATCCATGCGAACCACGCCTCGCTGCTCGAAGGCATTCGCACCAAGAAGGACCTGACCTCGGACCTCGAAGCCGAGCTGAAGGACATCCTGGCCGCCTTCGTCAAGACCTTCGCCTGAGCCCCTCCGGAAAGCTGAGAGAGTAAAGCCGGATGGCCAGCCTCAAGGAAATGCGCAATCGGATCGGAAGCGTGAAAGCCACGCAGAAGATCACGAAAGCCATGCAGATGGTCGCCGCGGCCAAGCTGAAGCGCGCCCAGGATCAGGCCGAAAGCGCCCGTCCCTATGCGCAGAAGATGGCCTCGGTCATCGCCAACCTGGCCGCCGGCGTCTCGGGCGCCGATGCGCCCAGGCTGCTGGCCGGCACGGGCGACGACCAGCGCCATCTGATCGTGGTGGCTACGGCGGACAAGGGTCTGGCGGGCGGTTTCTCGACCAACGTCATCCGCGCCGCGCGTGAACGGATCAACAGCCTGATCGCGTCCGGCAAGGACGTGAAGATCATCGCTGTGGGCCGCAAGTCGCGCGACCAGCTGTCGCGTCTGTACGGCGACAAGGTGATCCACACCTTCGAACTGTCGGCGAACAAGACCATCGGTCTGCCTTCGGCCCAGCCGGTCGCGGAAATGATCGCCACGGCGTTCGAGGACGGTCAGGCCGACGTGGTCACCCTGTTCTACAGCCAGTTCAAGTCGGTGATCCAACAGGTCCCGACCGGCAAGCAACTGATCCCGGCCGTGGTCGAGGGCGATGCGCAGCCGATCGATCTGAACGGCGCGGTCTATGAGTATGAGCCGTCGGAAGAGGAAATCCTCGAAACCCTGCTTCCGCGCAACCTGACGACCCAGATCCTGGCCGCTCTGTACGAGAACCAGGCGGGCTTCTTCGGTTCGCAGATGGCGGCGATGGACAACGCCACGCGCAACGCGGGCGACCTCATCAACGCCCTGACGCTGCAGTACAACCGCAAGCGCCAAGCCCAGATCACCACCGAACTGATCGAGATCATCGCCGGCGCCGAAGCCCTCTGATCCCGACCGCACAGACATTCCGATACGGACCCCAGCCATGACCGACACCGTCGCCCCTCCCGCCGCCAAGAAACCCGCAGCCAAGAAACCCGCCGCCAAGAAGGCGCCCGCCGCCTCGGCTGCGACCGGCGCCGCCGCAACCGGCCGCATCGCCCAGGTCATCGGCGCTGTCGTCGACGTTGAGTTCACCGGCGCCTTGCCGGCGATCCTGAACGCCCTGCACACCCAGAACGTCGACCAGAAGACGGGCGAGCCCTTCACCCTGGTGCTGGAAGTCGCCCAGCACCTCGGCGAGAACATGGTCCGCACCATCTCGATGGACACGACCGAAGGCCTGACGCGCGGCCAGGCCGTGACGGACACCGGCACATCGATCCAGACCCCGGTCGGTCCGGGCGTGCTGGGCCGCATCATGAACGTCGTCGGCCAGCCGATCGACGAAGCCGGTCCGATCCAGACCACGGAATACCGCCCGATCCACCGCGAGGCGCCGACCTTCGAGGAACAGACGACCTCGTCTGAAATCCTGGTCACGGGCATCAAGGTGATCGACCTGATCTGCCCCTACACCAAGGGCGGCAAGATCGGCCTGTTCGGCGGCGCCGGCGTCGGCAAGACCGTCACCATGCAGGAACTGATCAACAACATCGCCAAGGCTTACGGCGGTTACTCGGTTCTGGCCGGCGTGGGTGAGCGCACCCGCGAAGGCAACGACCTGTATCACGAGATGATCGAGTCCAACGTGAACGTGGACCCGACCAAGAACAACGGCTCGACCGAAGGCTCCAAGTGCGCCCTGGTTTACGGCCAGATGAACGAGCCTCCCGGCGCCCGCGCCCGCGTCGCCCTGACCGGCCTGGCCCAGGCCGAGTATTTCCGCGACGAAGAAGGCAAGGACGTTCTGCTGTTCGTCGACAACATCTTCCGCTTCACCCAGGCCGGTTCG
>JANDJZ010000944.1:0-14548 GCA_027943245.1 Acanthamoeba sp. SK_2022b | reverse complement strand
AAAACAAAAACAAAAACAAAAACAAAAACAAAAAACAAAAAACAAAAAAAAAAGGAAAACGAGTTCAACCAGCAGGTGTTGAAGGCGTACGCCGGGTTGTTCGAGCTCCAGGGCACCTCCTTCATTTTCGCACTCCGGAGCTTCCTCGAGACCTTCCGGTGCGCTCCCCGCGGCCTCCTCCTGCCTCTTCTTTCCCGACGTTCCCCTCCCTGACCGGCGCGCGTGCACGCAACTGCGAGCAGGCTGCCGGGCGAGGCGCAGCAGATCTCGCGCATCCTGGAGTGCTTCGCGGGGCAGTACTTTGAGGCCAACCCCAACTTCCTGGTCAACGCCGACGCGTGCTTCCTGCTGGCCTTCTCGACCGTTCTCCTGAACGTCGACCTCCACAACACCTCCGTCCGGGTACGCGGCCATGCTGAATGATTTATTTATCTTTATTTATTTATTTATTTTAAATAATTCAGATACGATGGCTGTAGCGTTCTTACCGCCTCCTCCCCGCTTCCCCCCCATAACGGCTTGTGCAAAAACAGGAGAAGATGACGCAGGACCAGTTCATCTTCAGCCTGCGCGGCACCAACGGCGAGAGCGACCCGCCTCGCGAGGCTCTCGTGGAAATCTACAACTCCATCCAGGCCAAGGAACTCAAGGCATCTCTTTCTCTCTCTCGTTTTCTCTCTTTTCCCTTTTCTCTCTCTTTTCCCTCTTCTCGCTTTCTCTCTCTCTCTCGTCAAACCCATACGCGAAGAGCAGGCGGTGTCAGCTGACGCCCCCCCCCCCCTCCTCCTCCCTTCTCGTACGCGCAGCTGCTCAAGGTCTACACGGGCGGCAAGCCGGTGAGCCAGCACAAGTGGTACTCCCTGCTCAAGCGGTCATCGCTGGCGCATCCTTTCCTCTCCACGTCCTCCGGGGCCTACGACAAGGAAATTTTCTCCGTCATCCTCAACTGCCCCATCATCGCTGCCATCTCTGTCGGTGCGCCCCTCCTCCCCCACCAGCTCTCCCTCCCCTTCTTGCTGCTGCTGCTTGGTTTGATTGGACTCCCTCCTCTCTCTCTCTCTCTCTCTCGATCCTCACACCACGCGCGGCGTGCAGTGTTTGACACCTCCTACGAGGACCACATCGTGCAAAAGGCCCTCGGCGGCTTCAACCTCTGCGCCCTCATCTCGGCACACTACGGCCTCTCCGACGTGTTCGACAACCTCGTGGTACCGCCCCTCCCCTTTAAATTAAATTAAATTCAATTAAATATAAATAATTATAAATATAATATAATAAATAAATAACCTATTATCGACAAACAAACGGCAGATCTCCCTGTGCAAGTTTTCGACGCTGCTGTCGCCTCCCGGAGAGAAGCCGGTCGTTACCTTTGGCAGGAACAAGAAGGCGCAGCTCGCCACCAAGACCGTCTTTGCCATCGCGCAGCAGCACGCCAACCACTTCCGCGAGGCCTGGAAATACGTATTACCTGCCCCTCTCCTGCACTCCCGCTAGCGATGGCGTTGTTGGTGTTGATGTGACATGTCGCACTATCCCCCTTCTCTCTCTCTCTCTCTCTGTGTGTGTGTGTGTGTGTGTGTGTGTGTGTGTGTGTGTGTGTGCATGCAGATCCTGAACTGCGTGCTGAGCCTGCAGAAGCTGGAGCTGCTGCCGACGTTGGCGGACATGCACCAGCAGGTGGTGGGGGAGCAGCCCTCCCCCTCCCCCGCCGCCCGCCGGCAGAAGCAGAAGCCCAGCTCCGGGCTCCTCTCCAGCTTCACCTCGGTCTGGTTCTCGGACAGCACGCAGGTGCGCCCTGCTGCCCATTGCCCCCCCCCCCCGCCTTCCTCCGCGCTTCTTGTCTTGTAGACGTTAACCTCGCCCGCCCGCCCGCCCGCCCGCCCGCTCGAGCAGGACGAGCCCTCCGCGGAGGACATGGAAGCCGAGAAGGAGACGGTGCAGTGCATCAGCCAATGCAACCTGCGCGCCATCATCCTCGACACCAAGTGCCCCCCCCAACCCAATCTCCTCCGCAGCGTCGGAGCGCTTGGCTCACCCGTGGCGATTCGCGATTCGCGATTCGTGTCGTGTCGTGTCGTGGGGGCAGGAACCTGCAAGCCGACTCCCTGATCTACCTCCTCAAGGCGCTCATCCTCGCCTCGGTGCGGCCCAAGGAGAAGGAGGTCGTCCCCTTCGACGAGAAGGTGCCCACCCCCACCCCCACCCTCCAACACGCCCTGCGGGCCAGGCGATGTTTCCTTGTGTGTGTGTGTGTGTGTGTGTGTGTGTGTGTGTGTGTGTGTGTGTGTGTGTGTGTGTGTGTTGTGTACGTGTGTCGTGTGTGTGTCGTGTGTGTGTCGTGTGTGTGTCGTGTGTGTGTCGTGTGTGTGCGTGTTGTGTACGTGCTGCCTGAGGCTAACGGATGTCTCCCGCGTTTGGGGGGGGGGGCAGCTGGCCATGTTTTGCCTGGACCTGGTGACGGCCATCACGTATCTCAACCAGGAGCGGATCATCTTCCTCTGGTACCGTACTCCCCTCCTCCTCGCCTCCTCCCACCGCGCGTAGCATGTCACGGCCCACCACCACCACCACCAATGAGGTTCTCTTCTCTCATATATATACATATATATATATATATTTATATATGCGCACGCGCGTGTCTTGCTCGGCAGGGTGCTGGTCTACGAGCACTTTGCCGGCCTGCTCGGCAGCGCCACTTCCGCCACGCTCCTCACAGAACGCGCCGTCTCCAATCTCCTCTTCCTCGTACACGCCCCCCCCCTCAATCCCCCCCCCAACACGTGGTCCCCTTCTCCTCTGATCCATTTTCGCGTCGTCTTGTCGGGGCCCGCGCAGTGCCAAAAGCTGGGCGGGTCGGACTTTGGGGAGCAGCTCATCAAGTCGCTGCAGCTGCTGCTCAAGCTCAACGCCTCCGTCACGTCGTCGCTCGCCGACCTCATCACGGCGGGCACCAGCCGCATCCTCCATGCCCACCCGCGCCTCCTCCGGTACCGTGCCCCCCCCTCCCTCTCTCTTCATCGCCCATGCGGTGAGCGTTGCGCGCGGCCAAGCGCATTGCCACATTTATTCTGTAATTTGTTTATTTATTTATTCATCTGTTTATCTGTTTATTTATTTATTTATTCATGAATGGGTCGGGGGGGGGCACTCTCAGGTCGCCGGTGGCTTGGCCCACGCTGCTGTCGCTGATTCGCTTCTCGACGGAGTACCCCAACAGCTCCATCGTGGCCTTCAAGGCGCTCAACGGCCTCATCCTCGCCGACAAGGCCCTCGCTGTGCGTGGCCGCTCCTCTCGCTCTTTATCTCTCCCCCCCCTTGTCGGCCTCTTCTGACTCGCCCCTCCCCTCCACCACCACGCTGTCATGTTGTGTGTGTGTGTGTGTGTGTGTGTGTGTGTGTGTGTGTGTGTGTGTGTGTGTGTGTGGCCCATGTGTTGATGTGCGACGAACCCAGCCCGAGCAGCGCCTCATCTTCACCGATAACTTCTTCTCGGTGTTCAACACCATCAAGGCCTTTGCCCGCAGCAAGATCTGTCCGTGCGTTCCCCCCTCCCCCTCCCTCATCTTCGTTTCTCCGCAGCATGCACTTGTCCCTCGCGTTACTCGCGCCACGACCCTCACTTGCGGCCGCCGCAACGTTGGGGGACACAGGCCACCGCTGGCGATCGAGGCCATGGAGTGCCTGTACAGCCTCTTCTGCCGCCTCCCCGACGTGGTGGAGCTCGTGCCCATGGCCACCATCCACGAGGAAACCAAACACGCCACCACCCAGCCTCCCGCCAACGAGAGCGAGGCCAGGGCATGTACGTAGCCTCTCTCTCTCCACCAATGGCAGGGGGGGGGGTAAAGGCAAGGAGTGGACTAACCCCGTTCCTCTTCTTTTTCCTATCCTTTTCCTCTCCTTTTTCCTCTTCCTTTTTGTGCGCCAAGTGTGGGGGTGGAGCCGGTACTGGGTGCCCGCCCTGCAGGACGTGGGCGAGATCTGCAAGGACCCTCGCCTCGAGGTATGACACCTCCCCTCCCCCCTTGCGCGTTGGTAGGCAATGTGTGGCTCATCGTGTGCGTGCGTGCGCGTGTGCGCGTGTGCGTGTGCGTGTGTGTGTGTGTGTGTGAGCAGGTGCGCCACTACGCGATCGTGATCCTGCAGCGGGCCCTCCTGTCCCCGGCCCTCGCGCGCGCGCCCCCGCAGGCGTGCTTCTCCTGCTTCCACCAGGCACGCCTCCCTCCCTCCCTCCCACACAACCTCGCCCAGCGCAGCCCGCGCCATCTCCCCTCCCCTCCTCCTGACGACGGCGTGCTGCTGCTTGGGGGGGGGGGGGCGCAGGTGATTTTCCCGCTCCTCAAGGAGCTGCTGGTCCCGCGCCCCACGGCCCGCGCCGAGGCGGCGGCGCTCGAGGAGACCAGGCAGCGGGCGTCGGCCCTGGCATCCAAGATATTCTTGCAGTGCGCCCCCCTCCCCCCGCGGCAAACTCCCACCCAATCGCCCGCCGCATGACGGTGACGGTGACGGTGGTGGGCAGGTACATGAGCAACATAATGGGCACCGCTGGTTTCGAAGACCTCTGGATGCAGCTCCTGGACTACACCGAGCAGTACATGAAGGCCGACAACTCGGAGCTGCTGGTAAGCCCCCCCCCGCATCTCCGCGCCGTGGCCGTGGGTGGGGGGGGGGGGTGGGAGCGAAGGGAGCGCGAGCGCTCACGCTCGGGCCCACCGCTCGGTGTTTGTTTGTGGCGCGTGCAGGCCGAGGCCGTCACCGAGTCGCTCAAGAACACGCTGCTGGTCATGTCCGCCTCCAACGTCCTCCAGCCCTCCCGTACCGACCCCCCCCCTCCCACTTTGCCTGCGCTCTCTTCGTGAATGGGGGGGGGGAGGAGGAGGAGGAGTGCACTCTTCAACTGACACGCTCCTCTCCTGGCTGCGCTGTAGCCGAGGGACACGCCGCGGGCATATGGGAGAAGACGTGGTCCAAGATCGACGCCTTCTGCCCCAGCGTCAAGCAGGAATTCCACACCGTCCTGGCCAAGGTCTCCCGCCCCTACTCCCCCCCCCCACACCAACCTCCCACGCGTACGCCCTGCGGAGGAGCGCTGGCTCACCCCCCCCCCCCACCGGTGCTGTGTGGGTCGCGAATTCGAATGCAGACGAACCCACCAGCCGACGCCTCGGCTTCTGCTGCTGCTGCTGCTTCCTCGGCCGAGGTGGCCGCCGCGCCCGCTCCCGCCCATGGCGCGGAGCATCCACGACCCTAGACGTTTTGTTTTTACACGCGCCCCCTTTCTCTCTCTCTCTAACTCTCTAACTCTCCTGTCGCAAGCTGTCCTTCTGTAGGGAAGCTTCCCCCTTATTGAACATGGTGATGTTGATGGTGAAGATGATGGTTTTTTTTATTACTTGCAATGCGGGAGGGGAGTTTTATTTTACACGGAAGTCGTCTCGTTCTCTTGTAGTCGTCATCGTCGTTTGCTCACTCCTGGCGCTCTTTGAAGAGCTCGTAGCGCTTCTTGAGCAGGGTGAACACGAGCCGCCCCTTGTCGTCCTTGGTGGCCATGAGGGTGACCTTCTTCTGGCCCTGGGCGAGCTCCACGCTGTAGCCCTCGCCCTCCTGCGAGCTGAGGTGGATGTTCTCGATCTTGGAGATGTCCTCGCCCGTCACGAGGTCCTTGACGTTGGTCCTGCTCTTCACGAGAGCCGCGGAGCTCGCCGCCCCGGTCATCAGCAGCGCGCTCTGATTGGCGAACAGCACCTCGCCAAAGGCGTCGGTCACCACCACCGCGACTGGCAGCGCGTCCAGGGTTCTGGCCTTTGCCCTGGACATCGCGCTCCGGGCGCCCCGCCGGTCCACCTTGAGGCACACCGTGCCGCCCTCGGCCAACAGGATGGCGGCTTCGACGTCGTCGTCTTCCTTGATCTCGTTCTCCTCTCCATCTTCCATGAACGAGATGGCCATGGGCCGACCAAAGGTGCGCTCTGAATCATCGAGAGAGAGAGAGAGAGGTCAGCGGCCCGTGTGAGTCCCTTACTGCCCATGAGACCAGGCATACCGATCTTCTTGTTGAGCTGCTTGTAGGTGATGAGCCGTTTGATGAGGAAGACGACCGGTTCGTAGCCCTTGACGTAGCACTTCACGGGCATCATGTAGTCGTTCTTGTTTTGCTGCATGTTCCAGAAGTCGGGCACGTCCTCACTCACGTTATCGCTTTCTGTGTTGGGAGTTGACGTTACACATTGTGCCACAAGGATGGTGACGTAAGCAGCGGAACGGTGCCAAGATCGCTGAATGACGATCAGATTGTACCGGGAGCATGGTAGGTAAGGTTGCCCGCTTTCTCCTTGCTCTGCTTCACGGTGTGCTTGACGACTTCCTGGCCCTTGTCCTTAAGCTCGCTCACCAGCTGCCAAACCTGAGCCTTCTCCTTCTTGGTCATCTCCATGCCCACTTTGGCGAAAAGCTCCTCCCGGCTCATCTGCAGAAGTTTGGCCCCGGTTATGCCCTGGATGACGAACGCCCTGCCGAACTGCCCCAGCACGTTCGCCTGGAGCCACCTGCCATTGATGGGAGGAGAGTAGTTGGTGAGCTACAGAAAAAGGTCATCCACCACTTCCATGGTTTGGGCGTACATGGCAACCTCGGGCGGGGACCAAGAGCTCGTCTCGCGCAGTGCGAAGTCCTTCAGAAGAGTAACGTCCTTCTGAATGGCTATGAAGTGAGCGACGGGTCCATTCTTCTTACCCTTCTTGTGCACTGGCAAGATACTGTGCACACATACGGCAATTAGAGCGCAAGTTTGAGGCCAACACTAATAGATGCCCATGTGGGAGGAGTACCGGAAGCGGTTCCAGAAGGCAGTGCCATCGCGCCTGTAGTTGAGAATTTCCACATCCAGGCTCTCTCCGCCTTTCACGGCCGCCCTGATCTTGGCGACGGTGGCGGGGTCGGTGTAGTCTGAAGTGCAAGTATGAAGTGAGTTGTTGAGAGGCCGCTTGGCGAAGTTCGTCGGCGACAGAGGTATACGTACTTCCTTGGAGGAAACGGCAGTTGCGTCCGATGATGTCCTCCTTGGGGTATAGGGTCATCCTCTCGAACTGATCGTTGGCCCAAACTGGAATGTCGGGGGAGAATTGAGAGGTTATCCCAAGATACTAACCACTACAGGTGAAACAAGCCAAGCGGGCAAAATTTCATACCTATCGGGCAGTCAGGTAGCTCGTTGTCGGTCACGAGAATTGACTCGAACACGTTGGTGAGGAAAGGGTACTCCAGTATGATCTGCTTCTGGATCTTTTTCATCTGCTTTATGGAAAGCGGCTTGAACTTTTGGTTGGGCTGTCCGGGCACAGACTTTACACCCAGCAGCTTTCCCTGCCGCTCAAACTCCTCGTTGCTGATCCCGTTGCCCATGATGTTGTGGCCGTTGCTGCTGTGGGTAGAGGGGTGTGTGATGTGAATTCAAGTTGGCAGAATGGGTGTGAGCGAGTGCCCTTGCAAGCTCTTTTAAATGGTTGACAAAGAGCGTCATTGGTCTAGAGTTGAACCGGACAGGTCGGTTTTCGGAAGGTACCTGGCGTTGTATGGCTACGCACTGGGAATGATCAATGCTACGACCTACGTAAGTCTCATTCGATGGGGTGATCGGCCACAAATTAGGACTGGGTTAGCCTTAAGTACGTGTGGGATCCGGTCAATCCTCGGATCCTGATCTAACCGCAGGACCACCTGTCGTCTACGGATCTGGACCGGATCTACGTGCTGAGATTATTGGGATCTTTTCTCTTGGACACTGACGGTGGCCGAGGACACACAAACTTCTGTGTGCGCTAATTTGGTGTCGCTTAAAATTTACACGGACACCGCCAAAATTTGTCCCCAAGCTTGAACTTGAACACGGCCCCGAGTAACGGACTGTCTTCCTGCTGCCAAACCAGTTCATACAGGCACCTTACAGCGCACCACTGCACACCACACAACACCAAGTCCACTCCATCGATGGCAGACAAGGGAGCCGAATGGAAGCTCGTCACTGTACTACATCTCTCACACGGACCAGCAGCCCACAAAACCGGTCTCACCCTATTTTGTGGGGTTCATTGCAGCTCCTCTGCAGGGACTCGCGCATACTGAGCGTTATCCTAGACCACCTGCGCCTCAGCGAGACCCCAGTTGACGACATCGCAACTGCTCTTGCCTTCCTGGCCGCCTCGTGTGGGCAGGGTCGCACGCTGTGTTCGACAGTCATTCGCTCAGGCTTTCAGCACTGTATGAGTTTTACGCCGCCTTGATTGTGTGTTTTGCCGACGGAGTTGCTTATGCTTGGGTGATCTGGATCAGACCCGCGGGAGAACTTGCTCCGAGGAACGAGCTTCCACGTGACCGTGCTCAGCGAGTACACGCGGTGCTGGGGCAGCAAATATCTAAGCACTGTCCTTTCCAAGCCCATCTCTTCAATCCTCAAACCAAAGACTGAGATTGAGGTGCGTTTAAACCGTCTGTTTGAGAGGTTTGACCTTTACCTGAACATGGGGGTCTCCTCAGATTGATACGCGCAAAACGTTGCCCTCGGACATGCGAAAGAACATCGCCGCGCTGGTGGCCCACGTGGACAAGATCGTCGGTAACATTATAACAACAAAGATTCCACCGTACGCTGAGCTACGTGTGCACCACACTTCGTTTGCTGACCCCCCCCCGCTTCTTTCTCCCTGCAGGCAGATTAAAGAGACACTGCTGCTTCTGCACCAAACATCTTCAGATGATAGGCATCCCCCTTTGAGCACCTTCCTCATTATGTCTACCCTGCTCTTCTTACGGTACGCTACGTCTTCCCCAATACAATATTACATTACTTTAGCCTTACGTTAGACGGGACGCTACGCAGGTTCATCTGTCCGGCGCTGGTGAGCCCTGAATTGTACAGCATTACCAAGGAGAAGCACATTGGCTCGGCAGGAAGGCGGAAGCTTATCCTGGTGGCCAAAATCCTGCAAAACATAGCAAACGAGGTGGGCCTCTTCGCTGGCTCCATGGGTGCAGGGACAACCCCCAGTTCTCACAACTGTACTATTATTGTCGTTGAACAGATCGATCCATTCGAGCAGGATGACGCCATGCTGGTGCTTAGCGATTGCATCAAAGATAGCATCTCTTCTGTAAGGGAATGGACTCACTCCATCTTCGTACGCGTCTCCTTCCTTCTTCCATCCACGCTACTTTCCACTTACGAGGCTGGGCTGGGCTGGGCTCGGGCACAGGCGGCCAAGCTCTCGAACAAAGTCGAGGTGAAGAAGACCAAGTACGACAAGCTGCTACCCTACCGCTCCAGGCTGTGTAGCTTCCTGCAGAGCAAGGAGGACGCGCTGTCGCAGGCGTTCAAGGACAGGATCGCCAGCGAAGCGCGCGAGGAGGAGAAAGACCACATCCAAATCGCCCACTACCGGCTGAGCGACGCCATGGACGAGCGAAGGAGAGAGATAGGGGCCGATCCAGAGATGGCGCAGAACTTTGAAAAGGTGTGGGAAAGGGTGGAGCGGCGGACCAGTCGACTACACCGACTCGAAGGAGGAAGCTCTTCGGGGTCTTACCTCTCCATGGCCGAGTCCTACGGATCGGCAGACTACATGCGCACTCGGCCGGCGGGCACACTCACAACCTCCCCCGGGGTCTCCACTTCCACCGAGCTCACAGACGACTTCACCGGACCCGACACCGACGAAGACGATGACTCGTTGGTGGTGACCGACGACTCGTGCTTGAGCGAGAAGAGCAGCAACAGCAAGAAGAGCGGCCGTAACGGCAGCACCTCTCCCACCAAGCGCGCTGCGCATGCCTCCATGCCTCCTGCCTCTCCTCGCAACCGCAGCAAGAGCTTGGGGGACGCCTCTGCCGGCTCCATGTCTCCGTCCAACTCCCGATCCATCCTCTCGCGTGGCGAGCTAGACCTCTGCGCCGGCCCTAAGCTCGTGTTCAAGTGCTGGCGCAACAACAAGCGCAAGATCTTCACCGTTCCCTCCAAGGGCATCACCTACACCAAGTTTTTGCTCTTCCTCTACAAGAAACTCGACATAGAGAGCAGCCAACCTATCCGCCTCTACCACCGCGCCCTCGGCCCCTCGGGAGGAGAGTCCAAGCTGCCCATCACTGACGAGGCTTCCTTCAAGAGCTACCTGGCCGAACACGGGACTATCAAGGACTCCACCTCGACCTACTCGCTCTGGATCGAGTAGAAGTGCGCACGCCCCAACACCCACCCATCGGCCTGTACATAGAGAGCAAGAAGAAGGCAGCGACAAGGGAGCACCTGTACTGATCACCGCGCCACCTACACGCAGAGAGAACATCGTGGGCATGCCTGCGTCACGCTTTGTGATGGGTTCAATTTTAAGCACCACTACACTCGACGAGTGCTTTGATGCTGCTATGTTGCCCACAGCTAATCGCTGCACAATACAACCTTTGTTTTGACAAACACCCCCCCGAGTCTCGAAGGAGGCTAGTCGTCGGCCTTGCGTGCGCGTAAAGAGGAGCCTCTGCGGCGACCAACCGCGGGCGAGGATCCCGGAGAGGCGGAAGGGGAGGCCAGGGGAGGCACGGGCGAGGAGACCCCGTCGGGCGGTGCTCCGGCGCTGGAACGGAGCGTCTGTAGGGAGGCGAGCTGTTGTTCGGCCGCCTCGAGTAGCTCCTCCCGCTTGCGTTTCTCCCGCTTGAGCTCCGTCTCGAGCGAGGCGAGAGCAGCCTCCTTATCGCGCAGCTGGCCCTCCGCCACCGCCAGACGCTTCTGCAGCACCGCCTTGGCGCCCCGCTCCTTCTGGAGCTCCTTCTCCTTCTCCTGCAGCAATCGCGTGAGCTCCTCCACCTTTTGCTCCATGTCTGGTCACCAGGTAACTGGGCTGGCCACTACCTTTTCTCTTTGTTTTCTCTTCTTTCTCCTGGCGTTCGAGTGTTGCTGGCCCGCAGGGAAAGCAGTCAAGCGCAAAGAAAAACGATGTCGAGCGCTGATGATGGATGGGGAGCGCTTTTGGGCGAGGAGGACCTAGTGGTGTGCGCGAACAACAAGCTCGCCAGGGTGCCAGTCAAGGAGGTGCTGGCCGACAAGCAGTTCGTGGGGCTCTATTTCTCTGCCCACTGGTACACCACTCCACCCCTCTCTTCTGCTGGTTGTACAGCGAAGGAGGAGCGATTGTTGGGGGGAGGGGGGGGGGCGTCGCAACGGCCACTCACGCGACAGGCGCGACAGGTGCCCGCCGTGCCGCGGCTTCACGCCTCTTCTGGTGGACACCTACAACGAGCTGCAAGCCGCGGGCCGTGGCTTCCAGGTCATTTTCGTGAGCTCTGATCGCGACGCCGGCTCCATGGCGGCCTACATGCGCGAAGCCTCCATGCCCTGGCCTGCCCTCCCCCACGGCGACCCACGGTACCCCCCCCCCCTTAATGACCAGCCTCTACTCAACCCAACCGCACTCACCAATTGGGGCGGTTGGTTGGTTGGTTGGTTGCAGGGTGGCTGCCCTCAAGACCAAGTTCGGGGTCTCGTCGATTCCCACGCTGGTCATCCTCAACAGCAATGGCGAGCTCGTCACCAAGGACGGCCGCGCCACGGTCCTCAAGTCAGGCCCCGCCGCCTTTGGCAAGTGGTAAGCGATGACTCCCACTTGCCCCCCTCTCCCCTCTCCGGTACCCCTTCACCGCAAGGCCTTCCCCCGTTGCCCTGCCTCTCCCAGCCCGACTGCGTGTGTGTGTGTGTGTGTTACGTGGCTGACAGTAGCTATCCCCCCCCCCAAAATCAAACGGAAAAGGGTGACGGGCGTTGGCTTGGGCAGCGCAGATCACGCGGGCGGCCTCCCGTTGCCTTTTGTCGTCTCGGCCGTGCTATCGCTGGTTATCATGGCGGCCCTCGTCTTCTCCTCCTTCTCCTCGTGAAACTTGACAGTCTTGA
Organism: Acanthamoeba sp. SK_2022b; assembly: GCA_027943245.1. Lineage (NCBI taxonomy): Eukaryota > Discosea > Longamoebia > Acanthamoebidae > Acanthamoeba > Acanthamoeba sp. SK_2022b. The sequence continues at coordinate 2,616 of JANDJZ010000944.1, read as the reverse complement.
TTTGCTTTTCTCCTCTCATCTCAACAACAATACAGCACGCCCCCCCCCCAATTCCCCATTCTCGAATGTGTGGCATCGCTGTTTCGCAGAGAGAGAGAGAGAGAGGGTTGGCCTCTGAGAGGGGAAAAGAGAAGCGGTCTCGCCACGCCTTCATTCGGCGAGGGAGTAGTAGTAGGCGGCCAGGCTCTTCTCGATCCGCACAAAGTCAGGTCGTTGGGCCGGATCGGGTGCCCAGCAAGCCTCCATCAGCACCCGCAGCTCCTGCGCGCACGGCGGTCGCCACGATCAGTCACCCCTCCCTCTCCCAACTCTGGAGAACACAGCGAAACGGAGAGAGAGAGAGAGAGAGAGGAGAGAGGCCCGCACCTTGGGACATGAATCGGGGATGGCGGGACGTTTGCCGGCGATCACCACCGTGGCGATGTCGAACGGCGACACCTCGTCGGGGTACACCACCGACTTGCGCGCAGCCAGCTCCCACAGCAGAATTCCAAAGCTGCGATAACTGCTGTGAGCACACACACACACACACACACACACGTGTTCTCTCTTCTGTTCGAATAGAGGAGGGGGGGGGGCAAACCTGTAGGCATCGCTCTTCTCCGAGAACTTACGCTCCATGAGTGCCTCTGTTTGTTGGGGAGACACACGATCAACGTCTTATACTCGAGGAGAGGGAGGGGGGAGGTCACGACTGAGCGCTCTACGAAGACCACATGAACGCATCAACGCGTACCTGGCGCCATCCAGGAGACCGGCCCTGCAGGGACAGCAGGCAAGGAGCAAGCGTGAGCGCGACAGAGCGTGTGGAGAGCGGATTGAGGGGGGGGGGGGAAGAGCACCGAAGCTGTTGTTGGTCATCAGGTAGGCGGACGTCTTGACGCGGCTGAGGCCAAAGTCGGTGACCACCACGCGGTAGTTGGCGTCGACGAGGCAGTTGCGGGTGGCGATGTCGCGGTGGATCACGTGCTCGTAGTGCAGGTGGAGAATGCCGGCCGCGGCGTCGCGGGCCATCCCGACGATGGTCTTCCACCCGATGTTCTCCTTTCGCTTGATCACGATATCGTACAGACTCCCCTGCGCGCGCACACACGACGCGCGCACGCATCGGTTGCCGTGAGATGTGGTCACATGTGTGTGTGTGTGTGTGTGTGTGTGTGTGTGTGTGTGTGTGTGTGTGTGTGTGTGCGCGCGCGCGCGCGCGCGTGTGTGTGTGTGGTGAGGACTCTCTCTGACCGCCAAGCAGGGCCTGTCGTCAAGACGATGATGATGATGATGATGAGCAGCAGCCGCACCTTGGGGTAGAATTGGGTGACCAGGCACAGTTCGGGGATCTTGGCGAGACCCAGGTAGTTCACCACGTGCGGGTGATGGCACAGCTTCCTTTTTGTTGGAGAGATAGAGACGGACAGAGAGAGAGAGAGAGAGAGAGGCCCCCGATGAGGAGGGGAGGTCTTGGTGGTGGTGGGGGAGTTAGAGGGGGAGGGGGGCTGTACTCCAACAGCTGCGCCTCGCGATGCAGTTCGGCGAGCTCCTTTTCGCCCAGCGCGCCCACCAGCTTCTTCACGGCCACCTGCGCCCCGCGCCACTCTGTGCAATGCACGTGTCCGACGGAGAGATGAGGATCACATCGTTTTTATTTATTTATATATATATTATATTTATTTTATTTTTATACTAATAAACAAATAATAAACAAATAATAATAAAAGAAAAAAGACCAAGGTGTACCTGCGGAGTAGACGACTCCGAACACGCCCCGGCCGATGGGGTGGCGTTGGATGCGGAGCTCCTTGGCGTGGATCAGCCGATAGGTGGGGCCTTGGGCGGCGTCGAACAGGTCCTCCCGCTCTTCCAGCTCCCCGCTGGCAAACTCGCTCGACTTCCTACACTCCCCCCCCCCACACCCACGCCGGCGCGTGTCAGTCGAGAGGGGGGGGGGGGCAAAGAGCGAAAGAGAGAGAGAGAGAGAGCGATGGAGCGAAAAAAGGAAGGCGCAGGCGTGCCTGTAGGCGGAGGAGGGCTTCTCCTCGGTCTCGAGGACGAGGCCGTCCCCCAGGTCGGCGTAGTGGTCTTCGGCTTGGATGGAGAGCTCCTCCTCGTCGCTCTCCTCGCCCAGCCGCAGCCGCGGCCTCTCGTCGGCCGAGTCGTCGTCATCATCGTGGTCGTCGTCGTCTTCGTTGTATTCCTCCTCGCCGCTGCCCTCCTCCGTGCGATCGTGCTCGGAGCGCGCGCGAGCCTGCCACCGCCGGGTGGTCAATCGATCAGACAGACACGACGCTACGTTAAAGATTTAAATATTTCAAGTTTTAAATATTTTTTTAAAAAAGAATTAAAAATTAAAATAGGGCGCGGATTTCCCCGTACACGAGAGGGCGCGGAGGCCAGCGCGGGGGCAGAGCCCTTCCTTGACCGCGGGGCCCTGAAGTTGGGCAGCTGCTCGATGGCTGCACGGGGACAACTTGTTTGACTCGGGACACGGGACACGCGCTCGGGAAGGGAGGTGATTGGCGGGATTGGGGTTGGGGAGAGGGGGGGGGGGCAAATACCGACGAGGAGCTTCTTGCGCTTGCCAAACTCGGCGATGCCCAGGCGTACGAGGTCCTCTTCGGAGAG
>JANDJZ010000943.1:0-16191 GCA_027943245.1 Acanthamoeba sp. SK_2022b | reverse complement strand
CCCTCCCAGGCGTCGTCGTCGTCGTCAGCTGTCGACAGGGAGCAGCGGGAGCGAATGGGCGGCGAGCGACGGCGGGAGAAGGAGGAGGACCGCGAAAGGGAGCGGCTGAGGGAGCGGGATGCGGAGGCCGCCAAGGCGGGGTACCTGGGCCGTCTCAAGACCAACCCCACGGGCTGGGTCAAGAACTGGTTCGTGCTCACCGGGATCAGCCTCAACTGGCACAAGACGCGCGAGGTACGGCTTATATCGATCTTGGGGACACCCCCCCCCCGCACTCCTATTTATTCTCCCGCGCGTGGGTGATATCGCTTGTTTCCCTGTCCTTAACTCCCCCCCCACCCACAATTAGACCACTGGGAGGTCGGGCGTGATCAAGCTGGTGATCTGTTACACCCGGGTGCGGCCGGAACACGACGGTCTCTTTGAAATCGGTAAACATACCAGCCAATTCATGTCCATATACGCATGCATGTTGTCTGTGCCTGCGAGTGGGTGCTTACCTCACCTCCCCTCCAGTGACGCCCACGCAGATCCACACGCTGCTGGCGTCCTCCAAGGAGGAGATGGACCTGTGGCTCGCCGCCATCGCCGGCGTACGTTCTGCGCTCCTCAATTCTTGCGACAAACACACACACACACACACCCTTGATGCTCCGTACACGTCGGAGAGACTGACATGACGTGAGCTGCCCGCAGGCCATGTCGTCCTTCCTGCGGGCCAACTCCGCGATGACTCCTCGACTCGGCGGACCATCGGTGCGTGTGGCAGGCGCTTGGTGATCGTGCCTTGTCCCCTTCACGCGATTCAGTTTCTCATCCATCGCGGGCTGGGGTCTGTGGGTCCGCCCATCCAGGAGGGTAGTAGCACGCGCGGGGAGCACCAGCAGCACGGCAAGGATAAGCACAGGTCTGGACGCAAGTCCAAGTCCAAACGCTCCCTCTCTGCCACTTCGTCGTAACACACACACACACCAAACGTCGGAGTGACCACCCCGTTCAGCCCCGGGGCATTGAAATGATGACCAGTAAATAAGAAAAGGAAATGGTTTTCAGCGCTCTCTTGTTGTTGTTGTTGTTGTTGTGATCATTTACGGCTGACAAGAGTCGGGGCCCAACCCCAAGGAGGGACGGCCGCTCAGGTCCTGCCATTCTTGAGCGCGGAGAACCGCTGATCCAGTGTGACGGGCCCGCCAGCGGGCGTGCCCCCGCTGCTTTTCCTCTTGCCTTGGCCTTTGCTGCCCTGGGCCTACCCACCCGCGCGTGCCGTTAGCCCACGCACGCACACACACACACACACACACACACACACACACACCACACGCAGCAAGGGCTCGTGGCCCAACCACGGTGCAAGGGGTGGGCCTACCTTGGCTTTTCGCGCAGTCGTCGGCTGCACGCCCTTCTTCTTCTTGATGGTGGAGGTCACCTGCAGACCCGCGTTCGATCTCTTCCCCTTCTTCGACTGGACAGGCGCGCTCTTCTGCTGCGCCGCTGCCTTGGCCGCTCGCACTCTGCCTGTGGCCGTGGGCTTTGCAGGTCCACTACGTAGTCGACGACAACACAACACAACACAACTCACAACATCAGCGCTCGCTGCGTATAGTCCCCAGTAGCGGCGCTGAAAGCGTACTCCTTGAGGATGGTGATCTGGAAGCCGTCCTGACCCGCGGTCTTCTTCTTCTTGTTGCCCGAGCGTGTCCGCTTGGGCTTGGCAGGGCTGGCGGCAGCAGTGGATGGCTGCACGCCGCCGTCACCGCCGCCCTTCTTGGGCTTTGTCTTGGTGCCGGCCGCCGCGTTCTTCTTGGCCTTGTTTTTGCCGGGCTTGCTGGCCGCCTGGCCTTGCGCTGTCGTCTCCTCTGCGCTCTTCTTCCTCTTCTTGCCTGCTTTGTCGCCCTTGGGCGCCTTCTTGATGACTTCGGCTGTATGGGTCGCCATGGGTCGATCAAAAAAAGAAAGCGCAATTCGCGAGGAGCAGGATGGGCGGGGTAAGGGATGGCGGAAGATCAAGGAAGGATGTTGTAGAGGGCGTGAATTGCTGAGACGGAAATGGAGGGAGAGGTACACAGGGACATGTCCAGCTTGGCGTCTTCCTGCTTGCCGCTCATGGTGGTGGTGCGAATGGATAATGCGGGATGGAATGGGGCTGCGCTTTGTAGGTCGATTTGGGCACAACACAACACAAAAAGGACCACAACGGTTGTTGCCACGCGCAACCTTTGTTCAACCAAAGAATTCCTTTTTCCCAACTTTTTCTTTTTTTGGCCACCTTTTTGGGGCCTTTTTGTTTCTCAAGGGAGAACACCTTTGGGGGGCCTTTTTGGAGAAGACACACAATAGAAGGACATGCACCACAGCGCATCGCTGAAATGGAAAGGAGAGGGGAGTGGCGGTGCTGGTCGCGGCCACACAGCTTCCGCTTATTGCGCGGGAGTGGGTTGGTCGGTGAGGAGGCACAACACATCGCGCAGTGCCACCACGCCGGTCGGGACCCACGCATCAGCGCGAGCATGTTGCACCACGTAGAGGCTGTCCCGTCGGCAAGAATACGCGGGTCTCAGTTGTTGGACGACAAAAAAGCCACGTGTGGCCCATCGGTTGGCCCGGGGGGGGGAGGCGCGTACCGGTGGATGCGCGTGGTGGCAAGCTTGCGGATGGCATCCCCCAGCTTGCTGTCCTTGTGGCACGAAATGGCCGGATCGCTGATCTGGAAGCGTGTTTGTCCGGCGCGCGTGAGTGCGCGCCTTGGTTGGAGAGAGAGAGAGGAGAAATGCGTGGGGGGCAGGACAGAGGGGGGAGGCACCTTCTCGTCGCTCTCGTGCATCTTGACGATGAACTGTCGCACCGGCAGGCGCATTCCTTCCATAAGGCCCGTGTTGAGGCCAATAAGGGTCTGGATGCACGCGCACGCACGCTCACATTTTTAATAAAAAAACAACACAACACAACAAAACAAAAAACAAAACAAAACAAGAGAGGATGATGTGTGATGATGACTGCACGTACCCTGACGTCCCTGCCGCTGATGTTGGCAATGAGGTTGTTGTGGTCATCCAGCACTCCAACCGCGCTCACGCGATGCTTGATCATGAGCTCAAACGCGTCTTTGGTGTGCCGGCCAGTGTGGATGGAGACCATCGTTCCCTTGCCCAGCCCCAGCTCCTGGATGCTCTTGTGGGCCCTGCAGGAGAGGGGGGGAGGGAGCCAACCACATCACAAGATTGCCGGCAATCAGCGGCCCAGTAGCACTCGGCAGAAGGGGGGGGGGGCAACGTACTTGTCTCCAAGCTCGGAGAGGTGAGCGGCAAGGAACTGGATGACGCCCGACTCGGTGACCAGGTTGACGATCTCGCCCTGCCCCGCGCCAGAGACCACATGTCATGTCAGCGCCGCCGTCCCCCCCCCCCCGCGTCATGAGGCGTGCCACGCACCTTCTCATCGACAACTGGCACGCGGTGTACGCCGTTGGCCGCCATCAGCTCAATGGCCTTGCGCAGGGACGAGCCGGCCGGTACAGGGATGTACGCGTCCTCCGCAGATTGCCCTGCGTGCCGTTCGTGTTTGTAGCGCTGAGCACGAGCGTGGCGCAGCAGCAAGTCCAAAATGCGCGCTTGCTGGAGAGGGAGGGAGGGAGGGAGGGAGACCGGTGCGTACCGCACACAGACTGCACGCTAACCGCGGAGAGGTCCGAGTGTTGGAGGAGGGCCGCCGCCCCGAGGGCCGGGTCCGTGTGCTGCTGGTGACCCACAGAACCCACGAGGAGGCCCACCACGTCCATCACGCTGACGAACCCTGATCGGTAGTTACAGTGAGCAGAGCGGCACAAACGCAACCGTTCCGTATAGTCAAACAGGCCCACCGCTGCTTCTACAAATCTGGAGCGGGGGGGATACCAATAAATTTGCCCTGGGGATCCTTCACAGGGGCCGAAAGAATGTTGGCATCCAGCAACACCTGTATGCTCATCTCAGTTAGATCAAGGGGAACACGCCTCCCTGCTTCTCATGGGTGAATCTAAATAAAACATAAATTAATATTCACAGGGATCGTCTTACTTGGAGGGCGTGCTTGAGAGTGTCGGTCGCGTTTACCCACACTAACGTGGTGAACGTTTGCAGGTCTTCCACCTTGGTGTTGTCCAAGATGTCTCCCATTTTGGCCTTATTGCTTCTTACCGGTTTGGGAAGGGTTTGAAACCAAAACCTCCCCAGCAGCGGCCAAATGGGGCGCCTGCTTATCCTCGCGCCGCTTTGCGCCGTACCGGTTTGCTCAAGGGTTTAGCAATTTAGTTCAGGTGTTTGCAGCTGGTTGTTTGTTCGTTGGAGCATACTACAAACAGTTGCTTCAGTTAGAGGGGAGCCTGATGCTGAGGGCACCAACGCGACAGAGCCATTCGATGAACTCGTTGTAGGATATCTGTCCGTTCCTGCAGCAAGTGGTCATGAGCACAGCACGAGGGAGGGCAAAAGCAGTTGGCGCTTACGCACCCGTCCGTGTCGATATCAGCAAAAGAGTCCTCGGCACTCTTGGTGGTGAGTCCTCTCGCTGTCATATCAGTAACGCACGACCTTACCGAGCAACAGGTACAGCCAATGGACGTTAGTGGCAGAGCACTCAGAGTCGGGGCTAGAGCTCAAAGGTCCACAGGTGTGTACCTCCATTCATCCAAAGAGAGGGCGCCTGAGTCGTCGGTATCGTACGTGGTAAAGCATTGGCTCCAGAGCGTTAAAGAAGCCAGCTCCTCCTCGCTCAGTTGCAACCTCTGGAACCTGTTGTCTGATCGCCACCACTGGTGCAAGTCCATTCCCACTATTGCGGTGAGAAGAAGAGAGGGCTGGAGGAGGCGCGTGGGTGTGCCTGCCTGCATGAACTCTCTGTAGGAGATGGTTCCGTTGCCATCACGGTCGATCATCTTTACGTCATGCTCCAGCTCCTCAGGAGAAAGGCGATATCCCATCGCAGTGCACTGATCCGCCTGACTTAGGATCAACTGAAGAGGAAGAGATGGTGAGAGGGAGTTACCAGCTGGGCAAACTCGTCCTTGTCCAGGGATCCGCTCTTGTCTGTGTCATATTTGTTGAACATAACCTGCGACAAGGGCATGGGCGCCCCTCCATGATATCCTCTCAGCATCTTCAAGCGTAACAAGCTGTAAGCAAGTAGCGTGATGTCCTTTTCTTGTTGTCCAATGCGAAAAAGGAAAGGGAGGGCTGGTGGCTGCTGCGGCAAATAACACAGAAGAAAAAAACAAAGAGAAAAAGTGTTGCCCAAAACTGTAAAATATAATATAAAAAAACATTGTGGCCAAAATCCAAGGACATCCAAAGAGAAAGAAAATCATGGACGGGAGCAAAGTGGTGCGTATTGGATGTTCGTCTGCCTTCTGGGGCGACTCGCCCACAGGAGCCTGGCAGCTAGTGGGGGCGGCAGACTCAAATCTGCACTATCTTGTGGCCGACTACCTTGCTGAGGTGACCATGGCCATCCTCGCTAGGCAGAACAAGGTATTACAACCACCCTGCTGCGCGTAGGAGCGCAATCACGGAAATGATGTCGAAACAGGAAGGAGGAGGCTATGTAGGAGAGTTTGTGCAGTCTGTGTGGAAGCCCTTGATGAAGCAACTGCTCGCCAACAAGACCAAGGTGGTCACTAATGCAGGAGGTAACGCTTCACACAAAGGGCAGAGCCAAGTTGTTCATCGCTGGCTGTACGTGTCACGTGAGAATTTCCTCACCATACCACTACACCACCACCACCACCACCACCACCACCACCACCACCACCACCCACCACCACCACCACTTCAGGGATGAACCCGGTTGCTTGCAAGGCAGCCATTGAGCAGGCCGCCAGGGACAGCGGGCTTCCTGTGCCCATAGTGGCAGCTGTCTATGGGTCTGTGCTCATCACCTACGCCCCCTTTCCTTGGGTGGTTGTGCCCATAACACAAAGGGCGGGTAGGTCGTCGCTGCTGACGAGCTGTCTCGTCGCGGTGCGTGACAAACCACCGCCGTTTCTGTTCTCCCCCACAGTGACGACCTCATGCCGCGGTATGAGGAACTGTCCGCCAAGTCGGCCTTTACGACCTTTGAAGAGGTGCCCGGCGAGGCTGAGCCCAAGTGGCACGAGCGAGGAAAGCTTCTGAGCTTCAATGCCTACCATGGCGCACGGGCCATCGCAGAGGCACTCGACAATGGGGCACAGATTGTGGTCACGGGTAATCATCCTGGCCGATGGCCGACATATGTCACACACCGCGCGCGTGTCTCCAGGGTTGGCCAGTCCTGTCACTTATTGACGGTGGTGGGTGGTGGTGGTGGGGCTGTCCTCATACGACAGGCCGCTGCGCTGACAGCGCGTTGGTCCTGGGCCCGCTCGTTCATGAGTTCAAGTGGGCATGGGGCGACTACGATAAGCTATCGAGCGGCAGTCTAGCCGGCCACATCATCGAGTGTGGATGCCAAGCGACAGGCGGCAACTTCACGGACTGGGAATTATCCCTGGCCGGCGGGGCTGACGTACGCGATCCTCCCTACTCTCGCTCGCTCTCTAGCTCCCTCACCGCTTCCTCCCTATGTGGAAATATATACACACATATATATATATATATATATTTTATATTTATCTACTTGTGGTTCGTATGAGCAGGGCCCGGAACAAGGCCGTGGCTGGGATAACGTGGGGTTTCCGATCATCGAGTGCCACGCTGATGGTTCATTCGTAGTGACCAAGCCGGCAGGTGCGGATCCCTCGTCGAAGAGAGGAAACCCTATGTGGATTTTATGAACCATACAACCATCACCCGCCTCCTCCAGGCACGGGCGGCGTAGTCACCACAGCCACCGTCGGAGAACAGATGCTGTACGAAATTCATAATCCGGCTGCCTACATCCTGCCCGATGTGGTGTGCAACTGGGAGCAGGTCCGAATGGTGTCGGCGGGCCCGAATAGGGTGCTCGTACGCGGTATGTAAGTAGTGTAGTGTGGCGTGTGGCGTCACAACTTCATTTGATCGCTGTTCTATCGGTACTAACCTACGCCTCCCCAGGTGCACTTGGGCAAGCCCCCACCCCATACCTGAAGATATCTGCGACCTCGGTGGAGGGCTGGAAGATCGGGGGCATGCTTTTCATCGGGGGCATTGACGCTCGCAAGAAGGCTTTGGCTGTGGCCGATGCGGTACCGCCAACTCAACTGAGTTTCCACCCGCGCATCATTGTCTTGTCGTGCGGCGTATGCGCTATGTGCGGTCCACTCATGCGTGTATCCGCCCGCAGATCCTGGCCCGTGCTCGCCGCTTACTGGCGATGCGAGGTACAACCAGACCACGCGGCTGTTTCCAGCTGCGCCCCATACACGGGAACGATGACGGCAGCTAACCAGTTCTCATCTCGCGGCCAGGGCTGCCGGATTTCATTCGCACGCACGTGGAGGTCCTCGGGGCTGAGTCCTGTACGTGCCTCTCTCTTCTGCCACAGCCCCCCCCCCTTGAACACGCTCACCTTTGCGCGCGCGCGCGTATACACCAAACACAGCGTACGGTCCGCATGCACGCCCGGAAGCCATGGCGACGAGAGAGGTGGTGCTACACATTCAGGTGCACCATTCCGATGCTACAGCCCTGGGGCTCTTTGCTCGCGAAGTGGCTCCTGCGGCGACTGCCATGGCACCCGGTTCGTCGGCGTCCAGCGCTTCTGCCTTTTCCCCGATTATCCGTTGGCGTCGTGGCTTCTTGCCGCCTCCAGGACGCCTGCGCACACGGGCGCCCCAACACTCGGCTGACGTGCAGCGGCGCATGCGCGTGCGCAGGCATATCTGGTGGAGGCACCGGCAGGCCGCGCCCGCAGCCATTGATCCATCACTCGGCGGTGCTCGTCAGGCGAGAGGAGGTGCCAGCGTTGCTCCGCGTGGGTGACCAGCCCGAGTCCCGTATCCCTTCCACGTGGGAAGGAGGCTACTCTCGTCCCGTGCCCGTGCCCACCCCGCCACCGAGCGATGCCCGCGCGTCGTCCTTTTTCTTTCCCCCGGTGCATTTACTACCCACTCCCTCTCCTCCCTCCTCCTCTTCACTTATGTCCGCTGATAGAGGCAATAATTTATCCTGCGCCAGGGCATCGAGATGGTTGAGGTGCCGTTGATTCGTTTGTGCTACGGCCGAAGCGGGGACAAGGGCGACGTGGCCAACGTCGCCGTCATCGCACGACACCCTCTGTACTACCCGTTTCTACGTTCGGCCCTCACCGAGGAGGTGGTGCACCGCTATTTCGCCCACGTCGTCAGAGGCACAACGCGCCGCTTCCTAGGTAGACACACACGCACGCTGCTTGCTCCCCCCCCCCCAAAACAGCGTTGCTTAACAGCTCCTGACGATGCCCACGCGCGCGACACAGTGCCGGGCATCTACGGACTCAACTTCGTGCTCACCCAAGCGCTGGGTGGCGGCGGACTTGCCTCTCTCCACATCGATCGGCAGGGCAAGGCCTACGCCCAAATGCTCCTATCCCTCCCTGTCACCGTGCCGAAGCAGTGGTTCACGCCCTACCAGCCTGCCCTGTAGGCGCCGACGAGCCCTGGCACATGGATGTGGTGACGTGTGGTTTGGGCCAAGCGTTTTTTTAGGGTTAAAAAAAACAAAAAGAAAAAAAAGAGATCTGGCGTGATTGATGGCCACCAACCAAGGAAGCAGACCTGGAAATCGTACTTATGTCACAAGCTCTGGTACCTGAGGTCCCACTTCTACTTTCACACATCTGTGCGATCCTTCCTCCCTTGGTTAATCCTTTTTGACCTACAGGTGCCCTCCACAATTCGTCGTGGGGCGTGACCGACCTTCTGTGGGGCGTCATCAATGGCGTGTCTCTCTTGTGTGCACCTCCCCCCTCAATGCCTTTTTAGCTCGAGTGGCGACTTACTTTAGCTCCTCCCCGTCTTTCTGCATCATGTTAGCGTGCAGACCTTGATCTCGGTACACCACATCATGTTTTCTTTCTCTCTCTGTCTTGCTTCAACGCGTGTTGAGTTGCTTTGCTTACGCTTCCCCTTTAGCCGGCAGCAACTGAAGACTATCTGAGGGCACACAGCCCAGGGGGCGGCAACACCACGAGCGGCAGTGGGAGGAGCATTGGAAGCCTTGGCAGCACTCGTGGCACAGGTACATGACCTTGTGGCGCTTGTCGCGTCGCGTCGCCGGCCAGCTGAACCGCGCCACTTTGCACAAAGAACACATGTTGCTGACCCAGCCCGCCACAAGGAACCGGTCATCAGGTGCCCATTTCTGGATGCGCCTCGGGTTCCTGTGGGTAGCTCAGGTGCCGTCCCCCTTTGCTACCACACCACCCGCGTGCTCGGTGTGTGGGTCTCGAGGTCCTTGCTCTGTGCTCAGCACACAGTACACCCACCCAAAGAAGACAGAAAAACAAAAAAAAAGGTGGATGAGTGAAAAAGACAAGAAAAAAAAGGGCTGCGCCCAGATCGTTTGGCCCCCCACGAAGAAGAAGGAAGATGGCTGCTGCGGTCCCCGTTAATCCTAAGCCCTTCCTGACGGGCCTCGTCAACAAAACCGTCGCGGTCAAGCTCAAGTGGGGCATGGAATACCGAGGTCTCCTTGTCTCCGTGGACTCGTACATGAATCTTCAGCTGGCCAACACTGAGGAGTGGGTCGATGGCGCCTTTGCGGGAAACCTCGGCGAAGTGCTCATACGATGCAATAACGTGCTCTATGTGCGCGGCGTACCCGAGGACGGAGAGGCCGGCAAGGAGCGAGACTGATGATAACCGATCGCGAAATCAGGCAGGCAGTCGCTGATTCTTGATCTCATTCCTTCCCATACAGGTGGATAAAGCCGTGTAAAACAGCTTGAATCAACATTGATGTAATGGCGGAAAAATCAGATCTGGGATTTAAAAAACAAAAAAAACAACAACAAAAAATCTATGTAGTTTCTTTTCTCTTTCTTTTGCAATCATCTTCACGCGCTGGTTATGTGCCACCGAACGCGGGTACTCCTCGTATGCTCCTTTCTCATCATCGCCATGTGCCACCCAGGTAAGTCCTTTGGTAGCATCTTGGGTTGTTGACTTGGAGCTCATGTTGCTGCCTACGGCCCGTGTGCACAAACGACGGGGAAGGCCAGGCGGCCGTGAGTCACTCGCGGTTTCTGCGCGAGGAGGAGACACTGCCGAGCAGCCTGGGTGAGCCGGCTTCTGCTGCCGAGCCCCCGCCCCGCGGGGAAGAGGAGGAGGCAGCGCTTGGGCAGCAAGAGCAAGAACGTGCCCGCGTGCAAGAGGTATGGCCCTCGACCGGGAATGTGTAGAGCCACACGCCGTGCCGCTTCTGCGCAGTGGGCAGAACACACTGACCACCCGAATGCTTTGTGTTGGCTCGAGGACCGGTGTAGTTTGGGCTCCAGTTCGTCAAGCGGCGAACAGAAGCCAAAGACCAGGAGCTCTCCCTCCTCTCCACACGGAAACACGTGCGCAACCCCCTGCCGAGCTCGAGAAGCTTTCTTGCGTGGGGTCAGCCCTGCCTGCACCTCGCTCACACTCGCCTGCGTACACGCGCGCGCACACACATCACAGGCCATGTGGTATAGCGAAGACGGCGTCAAGAGGAAGCGATTCCGGTCGCGCGGCTACGATGCCCGTGGGCGTGACGTTGTGCACGAGGTGCCGCTTCGCATCGGCGACAACTGGCACCTCGTCTTTTCCCTCACGAGGCAGCACGGCGACGCTTCTCCCGCGCCTGCCGAAGACACCCACCACCACATCACTGTCTTTCAGCACATGTTCGACAAGGTGCACACCGCCGCCCACTCACCACCCCCCTTGGTCGCCTCCTCATCCGCCCACAATGCGCCTGCGTGCATGTGTTGTGTGTTGTGTGTGTGTGTGTGTGTGTGTGTGTGTGTGTGTGTGTGTGTGTGTGTGTGTGTGTGTGTGTGCGTTTTATGTGCATTGGCGAGCAGGCTCTGACGGTGACCCACCACACGTGGGTGCCTGCCCACGCGCCACACTCTGATGGGCAACCCGGTGAGTCGCCGTCCGCGTCGTTCTCCCCCCCTCCCGCATCCCAGCCGCCGGTGGAGGAGGCCGAGCGCGAGCCCGTCTTGATCGACACTCTCCTGTCTCTCCTCGGCACGTTTCATGCCCAGCCGCCTCCGCCCTCGCGGTCTGGCGGGGGCGACACGTCGGCGTGCGAGCCGGTCAAGGTGGCCACGTTCAACATTTGGTACGTGCCGCCTGGCACTTGTGCGCACTGCGCCTCCACCCTCCTCCTCTCCGCCAATCTCCCGCGCCCACCGCGCAAAATCGCCCACTCTCGCCCACGTCCCACTCTCGGCCAGGAACTTCAATGCGCCGTGGGAGGAGCGCCTGCAGATGATCGACCAGCACATGGCCTCCGTACGACCCGACGTCATCGGCTGGCAGGAAGTATGGGCCCGGCCTTGCTGGCTTGCTTGCTTGCTGACCTTCGTTGGCGTGAACTCACCCTCTCCCCTCCCCTCCTCGCGTGTGTGCGTGTCTGGGGGGGGGGGTGGCAGGTGCGGTACGACATCTCGCAGCCAGTGCGATCCCAGGTGGAGCAGCTCATCGAGCTGCCCGCGTTCAAAGGCTACCAGTTCGTGTGGGAGAGGCACGTTGCGCCCCACTCTCCTCTCCCCCCCTCCCCCATCTTTTCCAGTCCAGGGGGCTGGCAGAACCCACCGGTGTTCGCTGGCCTAGATTCGACTTACGTGATTGGGTGGGTGGGTGGGTGGGGTGGGTGGTGTTATACATAGGGGCATGACGTACCTCAATTTCCATTCGCGCAGCGGGTGGCACGTCGACGAAGGCGTCGCCGTGTTCTCCCGCTTCCCCATCGTCCTGGCCGACCATCGGGTACGCGGCCGGAAGAGGAAATTGGGTTTGGGGGGGGGGCATGCGTTGCTCGCGTCCAGATGATGATGACGATGATGATGGTGATCATGGGCGCTGCCTGGGCCGGACAGGTGCTCACGCGGGACATGAGCGACAGCAGCGACAGAGAGCACCAGCGCGTGTGCCTGCGCGCCCGCATCCGACCGCCGGGCTGCCGCGCTCTCGACTTTCTCGTCACCCACCTCACCCTCTCCGATTCCGCACGGTTCTGCTCCTGCTCTCCCCCTTCCCCTTCCCCCCCCTCTCCCCCATCCTCAGCCCCGTTCAGCTTCCTCTGCTGACGCTCCTCCACTGGTGGGGCCACTTGCCTATACATAGGGACAGGGCGGTGGTGGAGATCGCCGAGTGGGCGCACACCTTTGATGCCACGGACCGCCGACCGAGCGATGTCCCGTTCGTGTTCCCGTCCTACCCCGCCGACCAACCCGGCGCACACGGCGGCGAGCACGCCCTCCCGGGCCAGGGACACCCGGTCGCAGTCCTGGTGGGGGACATGAACACGGAACCGGGATCGCGCTCCATCCGGCTCCTCCAAGAGCCCGCCCCTCCTCCGGGTAAGCCGTGACGCGTCGGCGCGCAGCCCTTCCCCTCCCTTCCCCCGTTGACGGCTGGCGCGCGCGCGGGGGGCGTGTTGGTGTAACAACACGTTAACACCCAACGTGGGGGCCCACACAGGTCGTGCGTCGTTTTTCGATGCGTGGCTGGCCCTCCACCCAAACGCCAACGAGCCGCATGCCTCCCCGGCCGATCGCGGTGCGCCCACAGCCCCCCCTTCCACCCCAGCTCGAGCTTTGCAGCGAGACGTCCACCTGACCTCGCCGCCACCGCCGCTCTCGCGTGCTTGTGATTGTGGTCGTGGTTGCGATTGCGCCACGACACGCAGGGCTGAGCTTTCCGACGTGGAAGCCGCAGAAGCGAATCGACTTCATTTTTGTCGAGCGGGCGGGAGGGCGGGAGGACGACGAGACGGCCGAGGTGCTGGACGTGCGGCTGCTCGGCAACTGCACCCTGGCTCCGGAGAAGCGCGACCTGCACAAGGAGGTGTCCTCCGACCACCTGGGCCTGTGGGCCCTCCTCGCCCTCCCCCCCTCCTCGGCGCTTGCGCACCCGCCGCCGCCGCCGCCAGCGCCCCGCACAAACGACGAGCTCTAGAGAGAGAGAGAAAATCATGTATGGTTTATATACATGCCCCGTGCAGGCAGGCAGGAGAAAGAGAAGAGCCAAGGGTCTGCTTCAGTCCGATTCACTGTCGCTGTCGCTTGCGCTCGATCCGCTCTCGCTCTCGCTGTCACTGTCACTGCCGCTGTCGCTTCCACTGTCGCTGTCGCTTTCGCTGTGTGGGTGGAGTGGGGGAGGGGGGTGTCAGTGGTCTTGGGTACTAGTGTACTGGGGAGCTTGTCTCGAGGAGAGAAGAGGAGGTTACCTATCGCTGGACGGTGCGGCAGGGGCGGGGAGGGACTTGCCTGCGATGGCAGCCGAAGAGGCCGCGGACAGAGCCGGCGCTGAAGCCGCTGCTTCGCGAAGGTTGGGTTGTAGTGTCCGTGGACGGGTGAGCAGAGTGCTCCGCTCCAATAGGCGCAGAGAGCAGGCGGCGAGCGGGGGGGGGGGGCATCGAGGCAGGCGGGGGCGTACCCGCGGCGTTGCTGGCCGGGCGGCGGTCGCCGTGCGGCGCTCGGTCCTCTTCGTCGTCGTCGTCCTCGTCGTCGGAAAAGAGGGAGGAGCCCGCGGCGTCGTCCTTGCTTGGCTTGGCGGGGGAGGCGCCCTCCTCGGGGTGCTGCTGGAGGTCCATCTCCAGCTCCGAGGCCAAACTGAGGAGGTCGTCGTCACCGCCTCCGCCAGACTGGTCCTGCAGGTCCTCCTCCTCCCCCTCCCCCTCCTCCACTTCCTCAAAGTCCATCACCTCTGCGCAGAGCCAGGCGGGTTAGCAAACACGTGGCCCAGCCCAGCCCAGCCATGGACCAGCGCGACTCTGAGGAGGAGGATACCGGGGTCGCCCTTCTCGGCGGAGAGGTCAACGTGGCCATGGGCATGGCGGTGGTGGTCGTCGTCGTACTCGCCCGGGTGGTCGTCGTCGTCGTCAGCGGCGGCCGCCGTGCGAGGCCTCTTCCCGGCGCTCCCATTGGTGGAGGCCGGCGCGGGGGCTTTGGCGGCCACGCTCGCCCGCGGCCGCTTGTAGGACACGCTCGAGGCGGAGGGGGGGCTCGAGGACGAGGACTGCGCCCCCGCGGAGGCGGGAGGCGGGGGAGCGTCGCCCTTCTGCGGCGTGGACGCGGAAGACGACGAGGCAGCGGCAGCGGCAGAGGCAGAGGCAGCGGCAGCGGCAGAGGCGGGGGTGGTGCTGGCGCGCGAGGGGCGGACGACGTTCATGCGACGGCCAGAACCGGCCAGGCGCTCGAGGCGGAAGGACGCGCCGTCAAAGATGAGCACGCACTCGGTTTCCTTGAGCTCGACGTAGTTGCCCTGCACGCGCACGGTCTCCCCCGTCTTGGTTCGGTTCCTGAACTCTGCCAGCACCGGCCGCACCGAGCCGCCTCTCGCATACTGTGTAGTGCCTCTCGGGTTTCTCTCGCTTCAAAGCGATGCTATTTCGAATGATGCATCGTGTGGGGTGGGGTTGGGGGAAAAATGGAATCGAGGCAAGCGCGTAGTGGGTGAGAAGAAGAAGAAGAAGAAGGACACCACAGACTGCAGGGGCTCGCTTCCGAAACCACCGGCCAAGGCCAACGTACATTGAAGCAGATGGTATGATTCTTGAGCGCCGGGCTGTGTAAAAGTGGCGCCTAGTGTAATGGGATATGCAGTGTCATTCACAGGCACCGCGCCCACGTCGTCTGATAGGGCGCCCCCTCCGCCACAAACTGCTTGCATCCCCGTACGTTGTTGCTCCTCTCCGTTTCGCTTTTTCTCTTGTGGGCCCAAAAGAAAAAGAGACTGACTGAACAAAGAAAAAGAAAAGAAAAGCAGGGACAGCGCAGTTTGTTGAACGTGCCATGGCCGAGGAGCACCAGCAAGTCTTGGCTCTCTTCCAAGAGATAACCAACTGTCAAGAACCCACGTTTGCTGTCTCTTTCCTTGAAGTACCTACAAAAAATCACTTTGCGATTTGTGCACCCTGGGTGTGCCGCCTAAGCAGTTGTTTAACAAGAGGGGACCACGCCACAGGCGCACGGGTGGGACCTCGAGAGCAGCGTCGAGGCTTTTCTGGCCTCGGCGGGGGGTGTCAGCTCGGCGGCCGGGTACGTCACGCGGTTGGCGCACTCGCAGTGCCAGCGGTGGGGGGGGGCAACAACAGCAACAACGGGCCAACGTTGGGAATGCACGTGCCGTGCCGTGCCGTGCAGGGCGAGCACAGGGTCAGGGCCGGAGGGCGGCGAGCGGGTGGAGACAGCAGAGGAAGATGTGCGCGCTCCTATCCCGGCCATTCGTGATACGCTCCTGGTACTCTCGAGAACCTTGCCCCCCCCCCAACCCTGCGTAATGGGCGTGTGGTTGATGGCCGCGCGAGTGGGGGGGGGGTGCACCTTTGCCTCGCCGCCGACTCACTTGCTCTCGTCGCTGCTCGCCATCCAATGGATTGTTGGGCAGGATGCCGGCGCGGGCTTTGGCGGAGGAGCGGTGAGCGGCTTCAATCCGCGCACCCCGCGCACCGTCTTTGATGCCTTCCGCGATTACCGGCACGAAGAAGCCATCCGCAAGCAGAGTACTGCCGCCTTCCAGCTATGGGCACACACACATCACACACACACACACACACACACACACACACACACACACACACACACACACACACACACCGAGCTCTTCTCAGCTCTCCTCCTCTCCCTGACGCGTATTCCGCTCCCCCCCATCTCCTACGGTGCACCTTGCCCTATGACCGTTTTCAATCGCGGCGGCGGCGGCGGCGACACAGAGGACAAGCACGTAGAGGCGATCATCAAGGATCGACCGGTGGCGGAGCAACGCAAGCTGCGCACGTTGGCCAACATCTTCCGTCCTCCGTTGGAGGTCCTGTTCGCGGGCTCGTTCGAGCAGGCCAAGCGCCAAGGCAGCCAGCAGAAGAAGTGGCTGATTGTCAACATCCAGGTGGGTCTCTTTCCTCTCCTTCTCTCTCTCTCCCTCTCTCTCTCCCCCCCTCCCCCTCTCCTTCCGGCGCACGTGGTCAACGATGCGCTGCGCGCGTGTGTGTCACAGGACGTGCAGGAGTTTGCCTCCTCGCAACTCAACCGAGACACGTGGTCAAAGCCCGAATTGAAGGCGATGATCGTCAGCAGCTTCCT
>JANDJZ010000942.1:7500-12434 GCA_027943245.1 Acanthamoeba sp. SK_2022b | reverse complement strand
TAACCCTAACCCTAACCCTAACCCTAACCCTAACCCTAACCCTAACCCTTAACCCTAACCCTAACCCTAACCCTAACCCTAACCCTAACCCTAACCCTAACCCTAACCCTAACCCTAACCCTAACCCTAACCCTAACCCTAACCCCAACCCTAACCCTAAACCCTAACCCTAACCCTAACCCTAACCCTAACCCTAACCCTAACCCTAACCCTAACCCTAACCCTAACCCTAACCCTAACCCTAACCCTAACCCCAAACCCTAACCCTAACCCTAACCCTAACCCTAACCCTAACCCTAACCCTAACCCTAACCCTAACCCTAACCCTAACCCTAACCCTAACCCTAACCCTTAACCCTAACCCTAACCCTAACCCTAACCCTAACCCTAACCCTAACCCTAACCCTAACCCTAACCCTAACCCTAACCCTAACCCTAACCCTAAACCCTAACCCTAACCCTAAACCCTAACCCTAACCCTAACCCTAACCCTAACCCTAACCCTAACCCTAACCCTAACCCTAACCCTAACCCTAACCCTAACCCTATTCGACAGGCTGACAATCGTTTCCAGGTACATGCATGTGTGTGTGTGTGTGTGTGTGTGTGTGTGTGTGTGTGTGTGTGTGTGTGCACGCGCGTATTACACAAGCAATGTCCCCATTGGACGGAGTGAGTTCAACCGACTGTGTTTTTTTGGATTGGTACGTATTGGCAATTAAATATCTTTGCCAGGAGCGAGTTCAGGCAGATGTAAATAAATGTTGGTGAGCTCACTTCTTCTATTTTGTGTGGTTCTCATTATGGTGTGGAGGTGGTGGTGTCTGTAAGGTGTACCGTTGTACAGGCATTGTAGATACTCATTATTTCGGCAACGAACGTTGGATGGAGGTCTGGTTCCTTCGTGCTGAGACCATTGTAGCGCTCCGAGAGGACAATCCGTTTCTGGTTCACGATGCTGGCACGTAGCTCAGCACGGAGCTCGAGCACCTGCTTCCAGGTGTTGTTGCCATCGTTTGGCTCCTCTGGGTCCGGAAGCGGCGTATGCTCCTCAATTACCACACTCACATGCTCGATTTCGGCCAGCATCTGCGCCCGTCAATGTTCGTTGAGGCACACTTGTGCGAATCGCTGGCCTGGCATCAGCTTTCCTGCCTTTCCATGCCGGCCGGCGCCAGCCGAGAACATATGCTTGATTGTAAGCAGGCTGCTTTCATCGCTCAGTTTGGTCCAATATTGCTCTGAGGTGTGCGTTGGTACACGATTTTGTTAGGATTAGGTGAGAGAGAGAGGGAGGGAGAGATATTTTGTCCAAGATGGTGTCCTGGCGGATATAAATAAACACAACACACGATACCCAAATACACCGCAGGTGCTGGCTCGTACTTTTGAGCATTGACAAGGTGACCGGCTCTATCGTCCCCTTCCTCTCTGTATGCTTGCGCAGGAATTCAAACGTACATGGCTTGTGCAGCAGGTGATTGTACGTTGTATTCCACTTTTCGAGCGTGTGTGCAGTCAGCACCTTTGTTGACTTCTTCGTTGCACCTGCATCCTTGGAGTCAGGGAGTTGCTGTTGATATACATATACAAACACGCACGCCATGTTTAGTTCTTGTTTTTCACGGTTTGGTCGCTTATTTGCTCTTGGTACATACCAGAAATCGCCGAATTCTTTTCCAAGCCAGTTTCGAATGGATGTTTGCTGGATCCTTGTGGAACATTGGATCGGCAAACACTGTGTCTACAATACACAGAAACCATTCGAACTCGGATGATTCCACAGCATACCCTTCGTTTGTCTCGGCATTGTCGAACCGTTCGAGTTTGGTGTAAACGCGTCTTCGGTTGTTGTCATCGAGATGCGAAACGTGCGGCCATGGCACAACATTGCACAGGAGAGAATCGATTGTTGCAAAGAGAGGATCGGCGTGATACTCTCTTATCACCTGGTGTGTGGTGTGCAATTGGTCAGTTTTTGTCTCGCTCTCCCTCTCCATTTATTGAGTAAATTTCTCCACACCACAGTCCTGGCTAATTTAATGATAATGTGTACCCATCAAAAAAAAAACAGCTTGGCTGCGTGCTGGTGAGGGGCCGTACCGCTATGCGATGGTTTCTGCCGAGGATGGTGTACGTAGGTTGCTCATCCTTGGCGTACTCCTTGCCATTCTTTGGCTCGTTTTCGGCCAACAAGAATGGGAGGTCGGGGCTGACACCGCCGGACCTCTTCAGGAACCTGTACGTCGCTTTTAGCCCAGCTGCCGTTCGTCGTCTGTACGTTCCTGCACACATAACATACACGCAACACGGAGAGGTAAGTAATTAAAATTGCTTTCTCTGTTTTGTTGGTTTTACCATACTGTATTTTGTCATGGCCTCCAAAGGCACTTTGACACCCATCACAAGATACTGTGTCTTGAGTTGCACAAATGGCATACTCCATGCAGCCTTTTAGGTACACGGTTAACAACACCAACAACAACAAAAGTGTTTGTATAAATTACCGCGCCTAAAATTTATTTTGCGCTGGTTGCGGGGGGGAAGATGTACTGGTCCATATAATGGGGCAATCTCTTGCTGCCCTTCGGCTGCATCGTCGACCGCTTCTTGGCTGTGGAGCAGGGGATCCTGCGATGCGTACTCCTCGTGCTGCGTTGCTTTATTTTCGCCCTCCTCCTCCTCATCCTCCTTGTTGCGCGCGGCTATTTCGCCCTCTTGGGATGGCTCGATCTCGCTGCTTGTCCTCCACTTTCTTTTCGCAATCCTTTTCACGCACGTTCGTTAGCATACACACAACATGGCTCAGCCCTTTCTGGAAACACACCAGCCAACATACCGGCGTTTGTTTTGCTGCGGTTCAGCGGTGTCGGTCGGCGTAGTTTTGCGCGGCATGGTGTCTACAGTGCGTAGTCTGTCTTGCATGTTTGTTGATGTTGTAGGGTTGTTGGTGGTTTGCTGTTTTGCCCCAGCCGTTGGCCACGGGCTTGCGTGGTATGTTTGTCGCCACAATATCTGTTTTTGGAGAGATCTGGCTGACCAATCCTGCCGTGCCACGTTGGCTTGCTCTTGCTTTGTCGTCGACAAAGTTTCCCACTATTTTCTCCTTTTCTAAGAATATGAAATTCTTTTGTATTTGGCACTTATATGTTTATTTTGTCCAGGTGTGTACCCAGGCAGAAATAATTATTTTTACACATGGCTCTTCTAGTCGATTTCTATGGTCTGTCTCTTCTTTGCCTCCTTGGCCTTGCGGGCGGCTGCTTCCTTGCGGATGCGTTGTCTTGCCATGTTGGCTGTTTTCATCTCCTCACCAATGCTCACCGTAGTGGCAATCCGTCTCGCCAGGTTTGTCCGTCGTGTAGCTGTTTCTTGTGCTTGCTTTGCCTCCTCTTCGCTTTGTTGTTCTTGCATCTGGTCGTTCCACTCTTCGTCGCAAACGGTAAGGCGCACTGGCCTTGCTGGTTGGGCTGCCTTGCGCAGGCGCCTGTCCTCCTTGACAGCTTTGGCAGTCAACTTCTCTAACTCTTCGATCTCATCCCAATCTTCCTCTCCACCTTCTTCAGCAGTCGCGCAGCTGCTGCCTCTGTACCCCTGTTGTGTTGCCACCGGTGGCTTGTTACCGTAGAGGCGCCACACATTGATTGCTGCGAGTGTTTCCACGCATTCGGGCAGCCCTACATGCCTAATAGGAGCGATTGTTGTATGTGTTTGGGAAACCGGCGTTGTCGTTAACATTTCATACCAAAAGTGGCCAGCTGGGCTTAGTGTATCATTACCTGTTGTAGTTTGCCTCCATTACTGCTTGCGACACATTGAGCGCCTTTACAAAGCGCTCATAGAAGGCCTTGAGGCTTTCGCCTGGCTTACGCTTGATGTGCCCTGTTATTTGTTTTTTTTTGGTGGTGTGTAGGCATTTTGTTTGTTAGCTTCTCTTGCTCTTTCTTATCATTTTATTTATGCCAGGATGGCGGTGCGGCATAATTATCGTGTACCTGCAAAGAGGTTGGTTATTGTGTTCTGTCTGAAGTCGCTTATGGTTATCTTCAGATAGGGGTTGAATTCGTGGAAGGCGTCGCACATCTGTCGCGCAAATGCTTTTGGTTCAAGCGGCCCACCATGCTGCATGACAGGCAACAGAAGTTTTGTTAGTCTATATCTTTGTGTGTGTGTGTGTGTGTGTGTGTGTGTGTGTGTGTGTGTGAGGGGTGTGTGTGTATGCACGTGTATGCACAGGTTTGAGTTTTGTATCTGTATCTGTGTCTGTGTGTGTCTGTGTGTGTGTGTTTCTTTATGTTACATGCAAGCAGCTCCACGTACCGCATTTACCCACAAGGCCTTGTTTCTTGAAGCTAGATCTCCATCTTGCCCTGCCAGCAGCACCGGTCGTACATGCTGCTGAAAGTATTCAAGTGCTACCCACAGCTGAGGTGGCAGTGGCAGCCGATCGATGTTCTGGCGTGGGACTTTCTTGGTGTCGACCTGGATGACAAGCCGGTCTTGTTCATCATGGAAGAGGTCCTTGTTGAGGAGTTCACTGTAGATCTGTCGCCGCTGTCCTCCTCCTAAGAACACCACCATACCAATTAGGTACTTCTGCAGACTTTTGGCTGCTTGCCATCGTTTTCGAGTTGTAGATTCGCCTTGCTGCTGCTCCCTGTTGTAATCGTCCTCGCCCTCATCGTCAACTTCTGTAAGAAGTCGTGGCGTGATGATGGGCACCAGCTCATGCCAGCGCCGACAGAACCAGCGAAATGCCATTGCGCCCTCTTCCTGTGTCATCATCTGTCCTGCAGTTTTTTTGTATTTGTGTTTAGGTAGCCACGTATTCTTCAATCAGTATCATTACCATACTATTTATATGTGCCAGGATAGGATTCAGGCACATATAATTATCTATGTGCAACTTCATCTGGCAAAGCAAACAGCATGTG
>JANDJZ010000942.1:0-2500 GCA_027943245.1 Acanthamoeba sp. SK_2022b | reverse complement strand
GGTGAGAGTGTGCCTCCAGTGTGCGCCAGTCCAAGAGACTTGATCAGGGCATGTAGTTGTGTCTTGCCCATGTGTCCATAGTGGTGGTGAAGCTGGTTGAGTGAGTAGTTTTCCTGGATGACATTCACTTGAGGCTGTGTTGGCTGGATTGGCTTGATTGGTAGTGCCAGCATGCCCCCTTGTAGTGTTGCCTGGAGCACCTTTCAACCCTTGTGGTTGAACATGCTACCTCCTGAGTGGTTGATCTGTACCTTGTTCCCTCTGGCTGTCACCATGGCTGTGGAGATGAGGTTCTTCATGAGTCCTGGTGCATACAGTACTCTTGCAAATGTCACTGCCTCTTTGACTCTGTCCACCTGCATGTTTGTGTGTATGACTCTGAGCCCTTCAATTGTGCACTTGAAGTTGTTGCTGAGCAGTAGGCTCTGCCCTTCAGCCTCAAGACTGACGTAGTTGTGCAGCCAGTCCTTCCTGCACATGATGTGTGCAGTTGCTCTGGAGTCCAAATACCAGTGGTCTTTGGACTCCATGATGGCTAGCACTTGCTTGGTTGGCCACTTCCCTTGCCATCTCTGGGCTTCCTGCCCTTGAGCTTGGGACAGTTGCATCTTCTGTGCCCAATCTCACCGCATTTGAAGCACTTACCAGTAAACTTTCTGGGTTTGCCATTGTTGGACTTTGTGTTGGAGTTTCGCTCCTGTTGTCCTCATGGTGCTTGGATGATGTTGATGGACTTGTGTGTTGCTGTCTTTGCAATGTGGGTGGCCTTGTGCTGAAACAGTAGCTGCTTGGCCTCTCTGTAGTTCATCTCCCTCATGCTCTCAATGATTGTCTGAACAGACTTGTACTCCTCTGGGAGTCCATTGAGCATGATTGTGAGTGCCAGGTTCTTGTAGACCTTGTAGTCCTGTCCTGCCAGGTCCTTTGTGGCCTTGTCTAGCCACCTGAAGTACATATCCAGGGTCTCTCCAGGCTCATATTGCATCCTCAAGTAGCGCTTGAGGTAGAGTGTGTGGTACCCTGTAGTCTTCAGTGCAAGCTGCTTGTTGAGTGCCTTCAGCATCTCCCTCAGGTCCTTGAGGTGTGAGCATATTGACCTGAACTGTGTGTCCAGACACAGAATGATGAAGCCAGCTGCCTGCTGCATTCTCATTTGTCTGTCATTGTCTCCATTGTTGGCCTTCTCCTTGCCCACACCTCCAGGCTGGTCAATGCCTTGCCAGTGGCCCAATCACATGGGTCAGCCACCTGCAGTCAGTCATTGCACTCTCCTCTACTGAAGCTGAATTGATTGCGCTCACCAACACCATCCACCAGGCAATCTACATGCACAAGCACTACACAACACTCAACCTTCCACTCAACAATCCAATGCCACTCTACTACAACAACCAGTCTACACTCAAGATCATCACCAAACCTCCATATGCCTACCACACACACATGAAACACCTAACTATCAAAGAAGGTTTCATTTATGATAACCTCAAGACTGGCACCGTCAATGTAATCTACATACCCACCAATGAGAACTTCACCGATTTTCTGACCAAGGCAGTCCCTGTGAGCAAGCTTCATGACAACAAAGTCAAGCTCAACATGCTCATCCACAACTAACAGTCAAACCATGTCTCAACTGCAGGGGTGTGTTGGATTATCAGTCTCACCATTTATGGTCCTTTTTACCTTATTTGTTTGCACTTATGTACTCCACATTACCACGCCAAATACATCTTCTTCTTCTGCTCCAACAGTCCCAAGCAAATCCAGGCAAGAGGCCAGTAGACCTGCTGGTGCAGTAGTAGCCACACTCAGCAATCCTACAGCCATGCTGTTGCACGCCAGCACAGTCTGTGGCGTTGGTGCTGTTAATATAATTTCGGTGGAATATCGGAAAATAAAAACTGTTGTTTCCATTGCTTTTCCCCAAGTCCAACCGGCCGGTTTTACCTGGCCCCTTTTTGATTTATTCCTGAAAATCAACAACAAAAAACATGAGGCGGGCTTTGTCGTTAGCTTCTTGCTCGGGTCGGAACGCTAGGGTCACTTGTTCTGCTCGCTGGGCTTCATCTGCCCGCCCCCAACTTGATCGGTCCGACCAGGCTCTTGTGGTTAGTAGTTTAAATTGATGTCATTAATAATTTCTTTTTTTCAGATGGAACGTTCTACGGGGGGGAGTCCACACTCAGAGTCCTCTTGGACGAGGCTTGTTTGGTAGGGTGCACCCCAGGCGCAACCTCAGCACAGCTAGCCCGAAGGATCAGCCTAACCACTCCACGCTGCCCCCGCCAAACGAGGAGCCCATCGTGCACAACGTCGAGTCGCTCACAGAGTCATTCTACGCCTTCCAGGACTCTGTTCTCACCATCAAGGTTCACACACACACACACCCACCCACACACACACACACACACACACACACACACACACACACACACACACACACACACACACCATCCCCCGAGGGACCTTACTCAAAGTGGGAAGGTCTTGGCCGTCA
>JANDJZ010000941.1:0-16233 GCA_027943245.1 Acanthamoeba sp. SK_2022b | reverse complement strand
GGCGCTGGAGGCGGCCAAGGCCGACTGGAACGTGCGCTGCAACTCGGTCCACCCCGTCTTCATCAAGACCCCGATCCTGGACCCCTTCATCGCCATGGCGGGCGGCGACGAGGCCAAGGCGGCGGAACGTCTGGCGCGCGGCATTCCCTTGAAGCGGATCGGCGAACCGGACGACGTGGCCTACTGCGTCCTCTATCTGGCGTCTGATGAATCGAAGTTCGTCACCGGCTCCGAGTTCAAGATCGACGGCGGCATGACCGCGCAATAGCCCACAATCATCGTCATCCCCCGGCAAGCCGCTTGCGGCGTAGACCGGGGGACCCAGCGGCCCGCGAGAGCGGGAAACTGTCGCGGACTCTGCGGTTGGGGTGTGTACGGCTTCTCAACTTCGCCTTCGATGCCGCTGGGTTCCGTGTCTTCGCTGCGCTTCGCCCGGAATGACGAAAAAAGTTACTCAGCCAGATCCACCGGCAGGATCTGGCTCGACAACAGGGTCCGCATCCCGGCCCAGTGATCCGGCCCCTGCCGCTCCACCCAGGCCTGGACCGTGTCGCGGCCAAGGCCGTAGTTGATGATGTAGCTGCGGTAGGTGTCGATGAACCGCAGCCTTTGCGCCGCCTTGGCGGGCTCGGTCAGGGTGTATTTGGCCAGCCGCGCGATCGTCTCGTCACGCCCGACCCGGCCCGACAGATAGTCGTCGGCGATGGTGTATTCCGCCTGCGCCAGTTCGCGCGTCAGGCCCATCAGTTCCGCCTTCTTCTCCGCCGTCGACGGGTCCAGACCCGCCAGCGGGAACAGGACGCTCTTTTCGAAATCGACGCCTTCATGGCCGGGGAAGGCCAGGTCGATTCCATAGTTGGCGCTGCCTTCGGCGACGAAGGACATCGGGCTGAACAGCGGATAGACGCTCATCTCCACCCAGCCGCGCTGGCGCACGAAGGTCTGTTCCAGCAGGGCGTTATAGACGTGGTGGCCGGGGTAGCCCTCGTGGCAGCCCAGATCGATGGCCCGTTCGGTATAGATCGGAAAGTCGGCGTTGATCTCGATCTTGGACGCCGCATCGCCCTGATAATAATTATAGCCCGACCACGGCTTGTCCCCGACGAAGGCCAGGGTGAAGCTCTCGTTCGCCGGCAGGGGAATATGCGCCAGCGTCCGCTTGCGGCATTCGGCGATGGCGGCGTCCATCACCACCTGCAGCCGGTCCTTGGGGATGACATAGTGTGATTTGAACGCCGTCACCCGATCCGTCAGCGACCCCTCGCCGGGGATCAGGGCGTCGATCCGCGCCAGAACCGGATCATAGTCGCTCAACGGCTTCAGCACGGGCCGCACGCCGAACAGCGCCTCGGCCTCATCCGCAAAGCTCATTTTCTCGCCGCCCAGCATCCGCAGGCGCGCGTCCGCCGCCGCCACATGGGCCAGCAGATATTTGCGCCGCTGAACCATCATTGGGTCGGCGTTGGTCGCGGGCAGGGCGTTCAGTCGCGCCGTCAGGGCCTCGGCTCCCGCTTTCAGTTCGTGCAGGGCGCGCGGATGGGCCTTGGCCGCCGCCTCCCACTCCGGCGGGCCGTAATAGGCGTCGACATAGCCCGGTTCACGTTCGCCGATCTCCAGCGTCAGCGCCACATAGTCACGCGCCACCGCGTCCAGGCTGTCCGCTGTTCCAGCCGCATCCCCCGACACGCCTGCGCAGGCCGTCAGCAACAGACAGGCGCCGATAATCCATCCCCGCATTCTTCATCCTCTCCCGATCTATGGCGTATTCGGGATTGAGACGGCCCGCGCCTTGCTGTAAGCGGCGTCATCTCGGCTCACGCCGCAGACGCACCCGTAGCTCAGCTGGATAGAGCGTTGCCCTCCGAAGGCAAAGGCCACACGTTCGAATCGTGTCGGGTGCGCCACTTCGGTTTGAAACCGACAACTCCGCCAGCGGCGGCGTAACTTCCACCATCGCTAGACGCCAAGGCCCGCAGACCAATCGGCTATGGCTTGTCACCTGATCGGCGCAGGCTTTCAGCGTCGGCGACCGCATTGATTGTGAGCCTGAGTAGAATCCGCGCGT
Organism: Acanthamoeba sp. SK_2022b; assembly: GCA_027943245.1. NCBI lineage: Eukaryota > Discosea > Longamoebia > Acanthamoebidae > Acanthamoeba > Acanthamoeba sp. SK_2022b. Next base: position 14,168 of record JANDJZ010000941.1, on the reverse strand, counting down.
GCGTGCCTGCAGATCGCGCGCCAGCGGGGCGCCGAACGTGCCAGCGACGGGTTGGAAAACGGATGCTCATGCTCAGTCTTCGGATTGTAAAAAGAGGTGAATTCCGCGCGCAGGAACTTGCTTCGGGGTGTGCCGTGAACGACGAATGAATCGTCGCTCGGTTTCGGCCTTCACGACACGACGGTCCGCCGCACCCCCCAACGGCGAAGCGGGCCGTCATCTATGTTCGGAGGGGCGAGCGTGAAGGATCCAGAGAGAGGGCCCCCGCTGTGGGCTCCCGCACCGAAGCCGGTCAGGTCGTGGTCCGCCCGATTGGCGCTGGCCGTCCTCATCGTCTGCAATTTCGTGACATGGGGCCTGATCGCCGTGGTGATCTATCTGTTGGTTCACGCCGTCGCCTCATAGCGGCGAGAACGCGTTATCAACGGTCCCATGTTGGGTGGTGCAGATTGCTCTCTGGCCTGTTTCGAGCTCTCGCCTGGAGGCCCGCGTCGTGATCGCAAAAAAGGCGGAACAATCTTGGAAGGCCGCGCGCGAGCGGGATTTCCTGACGAACGTGCGGCGTCATTCTCTTTCGATAATTCAGCCCTACAGTTTCGGAGCTGTGGCCGGGGTCACGACGCTTTGATTGGTTTTGCGGTTTGGGCTGGCGCGGAGGCGGGCGTATCGCTCTTCTTCGCGCCCGATCTCTGCGCGGGGGCGGGCGGCACGGTGATGCCCTGGTCCTTGAGAATTTCCCGGACGATATGGCCGGCGCCGAGGATGGGCAGGGGTTGGCCGAAGGCTTCGCGCCACAGGGCGTCGAGCGCCGCATCGTCGGGACTGAGCGGCCGGGGGGCGGGGTTGTCGTTCAACGGGTTGGTCATCGCACTGCTCGCCTCATCGGCTGCGATTCAACCTGTGAAAAACACAGGCGAGCCCGGTCCGCCATTGGCGATCAGGCGACCCTCAGCCGTTATGGCTACGCTATCAGGCTCTGCCGCCCGGGTTTGTAAACGATTGTGCGCGCAGGAGATTCGCGGCTCTTTTCGATCTCCCAGTCTCAGTCCGGCGTATAAGGGCCGAGCCGAGGGGCTGTTTGAGGTTACAACTCTTTACCGCTCGCAGCGACGCTTCCTGCCCTGTGCGACGTCGGCGGGTTAAAAGGGCGGAAATCAAGGGGTGGAGACTCGATGAAGATCGCCGTGCTCGACGACGATCCGGTGCAGTTGGCGGCCATTACGGCTGTGGCGGAGGACGCGGGCTATCGTGCGACGGGGTTCTCACGTTCCGGCGCCCTGCTGTCGGCGTTGCGCCGCGACACCTTCGATCTGTTGGTGCTGGACTGGAACCTGCCGGATCGATCAGGCCTGGAGGTGATCGGCTGGGTGCGCCTGAACGTCGACCCGCCGCCGCCGATGCTGTTGGTCACCAGTCGGACCGAGGATGCGGATATTGTCGCGGGCCTGGAGGCGGGCGCCGACGACTATCTGGCCAAGCCGATATCGCCCCCGGTGCTCGCCGCCCGCATCGCGGCCCTGCTGCGGCGCGCCTATCCGGGACGGGCCGACGGCGGGATCGAGACCCATGCGGGCCTGAGCTTTGATCCGTCCATGTCCGCGGTGGTCGTGCGCGGTGAAGCCGTGACGCTGACGGCGCGTGAGTTCTCTCTGGCGCTGGTGTTGTTCCGCAATCTCCACCGGGCCCTGTCGCGCAGCTATCTGAGCGAATCCGCCTGGGGCAGCGATCCCGACCTGAACAGCCGATCGCTGGACATGCATGTGTCGCGGGTGCGCGCCAAACTGGGTTTGCGGCCGCAGAACGGCTTTCGTCTGACGCCGGTCTATAGTTATGGCTATCGGCTGGAGCGTGTGGCTGGAGCCGAGCGCACGACGCCGTTGAAGGACGACGAAACATGAGGCGCGGGGGCCTGGGATATCGGGGGGCGAGGGCGATCATCGCCGCCAGCCTGACGGCGATGATTTATACGGGTTCGGCATCGGCCCAGACGGGCCGGGCGACGCCGGCCGAAACGTCGCCGGCGCGGCCGACCGTCGATTATGTGATGAAGCCGGGCGACACCCTGTCGGACCTGGCCCGCGCCTATCTGCTGCGCGTATCCGATTACCAACAGGTCCAGCGGCTGAACCGGGTGCGCAATGACCGACGCATGGCGGTGGGCCAGGTGGTGCGGTTTCCTGTCGATCTGCTGCGGACCGAACCGGCCCAGGCGCGGGTCACTGGTTTTCGCGGAGCGGTGACGATCCTGCAGGGCGGCCAGAGCGCGACGCCGACCGTGGGTCAGATCGTGAGCGAGGATGCGGTCATCGCCACCGGCGCCAACGCCTTTGTGCGCCTGGGCCTGCCGGACGGCGGCCATGTGACCCTGCCCTCGCAGAGCCGAGTGCGCGTCGGGCGCTTGCGGACCATTCTGCTGAACGGCGCCCTGGATCAGGAAATGCGTGTCGAGACCGGGCGGGCTGAGGCCAGCGCCGCCCCGGTGCGGGCGCCCGGCGGCTTCGCCATTCGCACGCCGGTTTCGGTGTCGGCGGTGCGCGGCACCCAGTTCCGCGTCTCCTATGATGATGAGGGCGACCGCGCCGCAACCGAGGTGATCGAGGGTCTGGTCGGGGTGTCGACCCCGGGCGCCCAGGGTGAAGGCGCCTTATTGGACGCGGCGGCGCGTCAGGGCGTGGTTTCAGCCAAGGGCTCGGCCCATCTGACCGATCTGGCCCCTGCGCCTGAGCTGCTGCAGCCCGACAGGATCCAGAGCGCGGCCGCCGTGGCTCTTACGCTGAGGCCGCAGGGCGACATCGCCTATTATCGCGCCCGACTGGCCAATGACGCCGGGATGATCGACGCCTTTGCAGAGGCGCGCAGCAAAACGGCGGACGACGCCGTCGTGTTCGACCAACTGGATGACGGCGCCTATTTCGTGCGACTGACGGCGGTGACGACCGAAGGCGTCGAAGGCCTGGCCTCCAACTACAGTCTGCTGCGCGCCCGCAACGGGCTCAGCAATCTGGCGGCCTCGGTGTTCGACAGAGGGCGGGAGCGACGGTATCTGTTCCGTTGGGAGGCGCAAGGCGCGGGCGATGTGCATTTCCGCTTCCAGATCCGTCCGGTCTCCACTGATCCAGACGTGCAGCCGGTGATCGACGAGGCACGGCTGGACGCTGCCGAGATCACCCTGACGGGATTGAAGCCCGGTGATTACGAGTGGCGCGTCCGGGCGACGCGGCAGGCGTTCGGCCGCATTCTTGAAACCTGGTCCGAGCCGCAGACGCTCCATATCGGTCGCTGACGGCCTTGGCCGAGAAGAGCGCCCGACTATCGAGGTCCATGCGGCGCCTGCCTTCAGTCGGCTCCGCCGGGCGGGGTTTTGTCGGGCGGGCGTTGATCGAATGGGCGCTGGTGGGCGCCTTGACCTCGGCTCTGGTGGTCTGGCTGTCGCTGGCGGCGGCCACGGCCCGGCCCGACAACATGATCTATGACGCCTGGATGCGGATGCGCGCCGGGCCGACCAGCGAACAGATCGTCATCGTCGCCATCGACAACCGCAGTCTGGAGGCGCTGGGCCGCTGGCCCTGGCCCCGCCAGGTTCATGCCGATCTGATCGACCGGCTGGCGCAGGCGCAGGCCAGGGCGGTCGGCTATGACGTCCTGTTTGTCGAACCCTCAGACCAGGGCGACGCCGACCTGGCCCGAGCGATCGGTGCGGCGGGCAATGTCTATCTGCCGATGCTGGTTGATCCCGTCGGCGAGAACGGCGCGCCGTGGCAGGCGACCGAGCCCATCCCGGAACTGCGTGACGCCGCCGTCGGTCTGGGCCACGTCAACCTGGTGGTGGATGATGACGGCGTGGTGCGCCGGATGCCGCTTTATCTGTCGGCCGGTCAGTCGTCGTGGCCGCATCTGGCCGCACAACTGGCGCGGACTGTGAACCCCGACATAGGGGGCGACGTCCCGCCCCGGAGCCAGTCGTCGGATCTGTTGACTGGAAAGGGCGCGGTGCTGGTCAACTATCGCGGCCCGCCTGGCCAGTTCCGCACCGTGTCCTTTGTCGATCTGCTGCGCGGCGAGACGCCTGCCGCCTTCCTGACCGGCAAACTGGTTCTGGTGGGCATGACCGCAGACGGTCAGGGCGACCGCTACGCCACCCCGACGACGGGCGAGGGCCAGTTGACGCCCGGCGTCGAAATCCAGGCCAGTCTGGTCGACACCCTGTTGCGTCATGACGCCATAACGCCCACGGCGCCGCTCTGGGGCGCCCTGTTGTCGCTGATCCCGCTGTGGCTTTTGATGGGGGCGCTGCTTCTGCTGCGGCCGTTGTGGAGCCTGATCGCGGGCGCGGGCCTTGCGCTCATGGTCATGGCGATCAGCGCGGCGGCGTTCTGGTTCGGCGTCTGGTTCCCGCCGCTTGCGGCGATGACGGGACTGGCTCTGGCCTATCCCTTGTGGAGCTGGCGGCGGCTGGCGGCGGCGTCCGCCTATATGCAGATCGAGGTGGAGGCCTTTGCGCGTTCCAGCCCGGCGCCCCGTGTCGTCAATGCCCTGGCGGGCGGGGATGTCGTGGCGCGGCAGGTGGAGACGTTGCGCACTGCGGTGTCGGACCTGCGCGATCTGGAGCGGTTCATTTCCGACGCCCTCCACAGCCTGCCGGACGCGACCCTGGTGGTCGGCGAGGCGGGCGCGGTGGTGATGGCCAATGCGCAGGCGCAGGCGCTGTTCGGGCGTGACGATCTGGTCGGCGCGCCCCTGACGATATTGCTGAAAGCGATCGGCGGGCTGGGTTCAGAGGGCCTGGGCGCCGAAGAGAGCGCCGAGCCTCTTGAAATCGCCACCCCCGCGGGCCGCCGGGTCTTCGTCAGCGCCGCGCCGCTGGTTGATGCGAACGGCGCGGCCCAGGGGCGGATCGTGCGGCTGGCCGACATGACCGAGTTCCGCCTGGCCGAACGCCAGCGCGAACAGGCGCTGCAGCTTCTCAGTCACGACATGCGCGCGCCGCAGGTCTCGATCCTGACCCTGTTGGACGGCCCCCACGACCGCACGGACCCGGCGTTCGAACGCCGTATCGCCGACAATGCGCGCCTGACCCTGACCCTGGCCGAGGGCTATGTGCAGTTGGCGCGCGCCGAGTCTCAGGTGCTGGGCGACGCTGTGTTCGATCTGTCCCAGGCCCTGCTGGACGCCGCCGACACCCTGTGGCCCCAGGCGTCGCAGAAGGGGGTGCGGATTGAGGCTGAAGCCGATGACGACGGCCTTGAGCCTCTGGTGCGCGGCGATCAGGGGCTGATCACCCGCGTGCTGATGAACCTGATCGACAACGCCATCAAATTCAGCCCCGTCGACAGCGTCGTGGAGTGCGCCGTGACGGCGGGCGAACGCGCCGGGACGCCGGTCTGGGTCTGCACGGTTCGCGACCATGGTGAGGGCATGGCCACAGACGCTCAGACCCGCCTGTTCGAACCCTTTTCCAAGGGCGAGACGGATCGGCCCGGCGCCGGTCTGGGGCTGGCTTTCGCCCGGGCGGTTGTCGAACGGCACGGCGGCGACATTGGCTGTGAAAGCGCGCCGGGCGCGGGCGCGGTCTTCACCCTCCGCCTGCCGCAGAGCGTCGAGACCTAAAGTGCCGGGCTGGACGCCGTCGATGCGGCTGGCGTCTGCAGCGCCGCCGCCGCCAGCGTGGCGATGGTCGCCGCTTCGTCACCTGCGTCTGGATGGCCGGGCATGGCCGTCAGGGTCGCGGTGACGCGGGCCGTCTCCACCCCGGTCTTCGGCGCGATCAGGGACAGGGTCAAAGTCCGCACCTGTTTTTCGTGACGCCACCAGCGACGCGGAGCAGGTGACCGCAGCCACACCGTATCCGCCGTTGAGGCCTCCGCCCCGGCATGGGCGCCGGTCGTCGCCGGGCGTATGGCGTAGAGTGCGTCCAGCCGCCAGTCCGCCCTGGTCTCCGCCGCCTCGCGCCAGCCCGCCTTCGACAGAGCATCGCGCAGACTGTCCGCCACCGCCGCCTCCATCGGATGCTCCGATGAGGACAGGCTGTAGGTCGAGGTCGAGCCCAGATCGATTACGCCAAGCGGCCGTTCGACGACCAGCTTCGGCTGCGACGCGCAGGCGCCCAGCACCAGCCCCCCCGCTATCACAGCCGCCAGCCCGGAAGATTTGGAGAACAGTCCCGCCCGATAAGTCATGCCCGCGACCCTAGGCCGAAACTGAGCCGTATTGAACCGCCCAACCTGTGTTTCAAATCATTGTTGATGGTTCAACTGTGTGGCGTCTTAAGCCGAAAACTTGCCTTGCGGCATGTCAGGCCGTGACGATGACGCCGCTGATCCAGGTCTGCGCCACCGAGAAGTCGTCGTTCAGCAGAACCAGATCCGCCAGATAGCCCGGCGCAATGGCGCCGCGCTGGTTGGCCATGCCCAGGAAGGCGGCGGGAGAGGCGGAGGCCATGTCGACGGCCGCAGCCAGGTCGAGATCCAGCCGTTCGACGGCGTTCCTGACGGCGGCGGCCATGTCCAGGTCCGAGCCTGCCAACACGCCGGCGTCGTCGCGGCAGACGCCGTCCTTCACCGTGATGCGTCGGCCATGCAGGAAGAAATGGTCGGCGTCGGCGCCGACGCTGGGCATGGCGTCGGTGACCAGCATGAAGCGGTCATGCGGGCGGCACCGCAGGGCGATCTTCAGGGTGGCCGGATCGACGTGGAAGCCGTCAATGATGATCCCTGCCCAGGCGGTCTGGTTCTCCAGCACGGCGCCGACAACGCCGGGCGCGCGATTCTGCAGCTGGGACATGGCGTTGAACAGATGGGTCACGCCGGTGGCGCCGGCCTCAAAGGCGGCGCGCGCCGTCGCATAGTCAGCGTCTGTATGGCCGATGGCGACAAGAGCGCCTTTCGCCGCCAGGCGGCTGATCCGGTCGGGCGTCGTGGTCTCTGGCGCCAGGGTGATCAGGGTGCGCCCGCCCTTCAGCCGGGTCAGGCGGTCGATGAAGTCGTCCTCAAGCACGCGGAACTTGGAGGCGTCATGAATGCCCTTGCGCCGTTCGTTCAGGAAGGGGCCTTCGATATGTATGCCCAATACGCCTGGAACCCCGGCGGCGATGGCGGCCTCCACCGCATCGATGGCGCGGTCGATGACTTCAAGGTCGTCGCTGATCAGGGTGGGCAGAAAGCCTGTCGTGCCGAAACGACGGTGCGCCGCGCCGATGGCCGCGACGCCCTCGACGCTGGTGTCGTCGTTGAACAGGACGCCGCCCCCGCCATTGACCTGGGTGTCGATGAAGCCGGGCGTCAGGATGCAGCCCTGCAGGTCGACCGTGTCGCCCGCCGGGGTTTCGTCGGCGGGGCCGACGGCGATGATCCTGTCATTCTCGATGACGACGGCCAGACCGTCCTGAAGACCGGCCGGCGTCAGCACGCGGCCGTTGATCAGCTTCTGCTTCATCAGACGGTCTCGGTCACCTTGTTGAGGTAGGGGGGCTGGTCGGGGTCATAGCCGCGCGCGACCGACAGGCGGGCGGCCAGGCCGTAGAAGCTCTGGATCAGCAGGATCGGCTCCAGCAGCGGATGGCCCGCCGTGGTCGGCAGGCTGATCACGCGCGGATCGCCGGGATGGCCCGACAGCATGACCTTGGCGCCGCGTGCGGCGAAGGCGCTGGCCAGATCCTCGGCGTCTTCGCGGGTGACGTCGGACTGGGCCAGCATCAGCACCGGGAAGTCGGTCTTGACCAGAGCCATCGGGCCGTGGCGCACCTCGGCGGTCGAGAAGGCTTCGGCGTGCAGGCCGCAGGTCTCCTTCAGCTTCAGGGCCGCCTCGCGCGCTGCGCCAAAGCCGCCGCCGCGTCCGACGACATACAGATTGTTGGCCGCCTTCAGCGTGGGCAGGGCGGCGGTCCAGTCCTGACGCCAGGCGGCCTCAAGCTGGGCGGGCAGGGCGGCGAGGCCCGCCCGCAGGGCGTCGTCCTGAGTCCATTCGGCGACCAGATGGGCGATGGCGGTCAGGCTGGCGATGAAGCTTTTGGTGGCGGCGACCGAGAGCTCGGGGCCGGCGCGCAGCGGGATGGTCAGGTCGGCGACGTCCGACAGGGGCGAGCCCTCGACATTGACCAGGGCGATGACAAAGGCGCCGCCCGCCTTGGCGGCGGTGGCGGCTGCGACCAGATCGGGGCTCTTGCCGGATTGCGAGATGGCCAGGCAGACGCCGCCCTCGATGCGGGGCGTGCGGCCATAGACCGAGCTGACGGCCAGGGGCGCGGGGCTGGTCAGGACGCCGGTTTCACCCTCGATCAGATAACGGGCGAAGACCCCCGCATTGTCGGAGCTGCCGCGACCGCAGATCAGGGCGGCGGTCGGCGGATTGCGACGCAGATGTTCAGCGGCGCGGGCCACGATGTCGGCGTTGGCGGCCAGTTGCGCGGCCACCAGAGCGGGCGCTTCGGCCGCCTCGATGAACATTCGGGTGTCTTGGGCGTGCATCAACCGGGTCCGTCATTCAGTTCTGCGACGAAGTCGTAGGCGTCGCCGCGATAATAGGATTGGGTCACCTCGACCGCCTGACCGTTGTGGAAGGCGCGGCGCTCGATCAACAAACCCGCCGCGCCCGCCGTGGTGCCCAGAAGCTCGGCCTGTTCAGCGTTGAACAGCACGGCGCGCAGCCGCTGCAGGGCGCGGTTCGGGCGAAAACCGGCGTCGGCCAGGGCCAGATAGAGGGAGGTCGTCACCGCCTCGATGCCCGACAGGCAGGAGGCGGGAATGGTCGAATACTCCAGCGCCATCGGCAGGCCGTCCGCATAGCGGATACGGCTGAAGCGATAGACGGGCGTGCCGGGGCTGAGGCCCAGGGTCAGGGATTCCTCCGGCGTCACGGCGCCTTCGCTGCGGTTCAGCCAGGAACTGGTGGCCTTGCGTCCGCGTGCGGCCATGTCCTCGGAGAAGGAGGTCAGCTTGGAGAAGCTTTTCTCGACGCGGGCGGCGACAAAGGTGCCTGCACCCTGGCGACGGGTCAGCAGGCCTTCTGCAACCAGGCCGTCGAAAGCCTTGCGGATGGTGATGCGCGACACCGACAGTTCCTGCGCCAGATCGCGTTCGGGCGGCAGGGGGCCTCATCCGGCTTGAGCGTGTTGCGCTCGATCGCTTCGCGCACGGCGTGCTGAAGCTGTTGATACAGCGGCGCCGGACGCTGTGCGTCCAGCGGCCCAATCGCTTCGACAAACGACATGACGCCGATTCCCAATTGCCCGCCCCCGGGTTCGTGTTGGGATCATCTGAGCCCATCTCATGCGACCAATCAAGTACCAATATAAAGAAAGAATAGGCCCAATTCACATTTTGGTCTTGCGTGGTGTGATGGATTGATGAAAGTCTCACGATGCAACGGTCGCTTTTCAACGATTAGCGGTTCGGGGAAGGGCCGTATTGGTCTTGCATTGGGCTTTTCTGGACCTGCGGGGGCAGGTCCGTTCTGGGGAGAACAGGCGTATGCGTATTCATCATGCAATTCTGGTCAGTTCAGTCAGCGCACTGTCGCTGCTGGCCGGTCAGGCGTTCGCACAACAGACGGCGGAGCCATCGACGGTCGACGAAGTGGTCGTCACCGGCATCCGCGCCTCGCTGCGGCAATCCATCGACACCAAGCGTAACGCCAACGCCATCGTTGACGTCGTCACCGCGGAAGATGTGGGCAAGTTCCCCAGCTCCAACGTGGCCGAAGCCATCACCATCATTCCGGGCGTCACCGTCGACCGCGCCTTTGGTCAGGGCGAAAAGGTCTCGATCCTGGGCACCGATCCGGCCCTGAACCGCACCCTGTTGAACGGCCAGACGGTCGCCTCGGCGGACTGGTTCCTGCTGGACCAGCCGGGCCGGACCTTCAACTACGCCCTGCTGGCGCCGCAGATCGTCGGCAAGGTCGAGGTGTTCAAGTCGCCGGAAGCCCGCATCGACGAAGGCTCCATCGGCGGCACCGTCAATGTCTCGACCCGTCGTCCGCTGGATCTGGGCGAACACACCCTGTCGGGCGCGGTGACCTATCTCTACAATGACCGCTCCAAGGAAGGCGATCCGCAGCTGTCGGCCCTGGCCGGCTGGCGCAACGCCGACGCCACCTTCGGCGTCCTGGTCTCGGCCCAGCGCGCGGTGGACCAACTGCGCCGCGACGGTCTGGAATCCTTCGGCACCATTCCGGCCAACTATTACAATGGCGGAAGTGTCGATAATCCGGCCGCAAACGCCATCACCAGCGGCAACTGTACCGGCGCTTGCGCCACCACCCTGCTGGCCAATCCCAATGCGCGGGGGTTGAACTCCTTCGGCGCGGCTTACTTCGAACAGACGCGTGAGCGGAACAGCTACACGGTGGCCGCCCAGTGGCGCCCGAACGCGCAACTGGACCTGAACTTCGACTGGCTGCGCGTCGACGCCACCTATGACAACACGGCCCAGGCCATGTTCGCCTTTCAGGGCAACCCTTGGAACAGCCTGAGCGCTCTGACCGATATCCAGGTCGATGACGGCGTCATCACCAAGGCTTCGTTCAAGAACGCCCTCAGCGTCTGGGACGTCCAGTATCGTGAAGCCGCCCTGACCACCGACAGCTACCACCTGAACGGCAAATGGAACGCGGGAGCCTGGGATATCGCCGGCGATGTCGGTTACACCAAGGCCGAGGGGGGCACCCAGCGTCAGCTGTTCGCTGAATTCTTGAACTGGTCTGACTATACCGTCGATTTCACGGGCGGAACGAGCAACCCTGGAACCGTCACCTATGCCAATGGCAATGTGATGAATAACCCGGCGGCCTTCTCGTTTGACGGCGGTTGGGGCGGTGGTGATCCGTCGGTCGGGCCGACCGGCTATAATCCCGGGTGGGGCGGCAACATTGTTTCGAAGCCGACGACGGATGAGGAGACCTACGCTCAGATCGACGCTGGCTACAATCGCGACGGTTTCATCAACCGCATTCAGTTCGGATATAAATACCGCACACACGAGACCGATCAGAAGATGTCGGGCGTGGTGGTCCAGATCTATGGCAACCCAAGCAGTGCATCACTGTTCGAGCCCAGCTCGGCGCCGGGCAATTATCTGCGCGGCTTCGATGGTGCGAATGATCAGATGAAGGGCCGCGTCCACGTCGATGGACGCCGGATCGCCGATTACATCTCTTCAGGGAGCTACCTGCGTCCTTGGCAGGCGTCGCCGGAGCCGACCGTCTTCGGCAATGCCGAGTTCACGTCCCAGAACTGGAACATTCAGGAAGATCCAACGCCGTCTATGGTCCGGGCGAACTTCGAGAATGAACTTCGTGGCAACATCGGCCTGCGTTACGTCCGCACGGAATCCGAAAGCGGCGGTTTCATCTGCGTCAATCAGGTCGGCGGCGGCTGCGGCACGACGGAGGCGGACTGGGCATGGAGCGTCAAGAGCAAGTCTTATGACGATATCCTACCCAGCCTGAACGTCGCCATCAACGCGTCCGAGGATGTGATTGTCCGCCTTGCGGCGGCCAAGGTCATCTCGCGGCCGAACTACGCCGACGTATCCAACTATTTCTGGCTGTCTGGCCAAGATTCTGACCGGCGGCGGCGGCAACCCTGACCTGGACCCCTACAAGTCAACCAACCTGAACCTGGCGGCGGAATGGTATTTCGCACCAAACGCCATCCTGTCGGGTGAGGTCTTCTACAAGAAGATTGACAACTACATCCTGCAGATCACGAACCCGGAGAAGCATTTCAACCAGTTCCTGAACGCTGAAACCACCTTCCAGATCAGTCGCCCGATCAATGCCGGTCCAGCCGACCTGAAGGGCGCGACCTTCGCCTATCAGCAGACCTACGCCTACGGCCTCGGCCTGCTTGCCAACTACACCTATGTCGACGGCAGCGCGGACAATGGCCAGGATCTGCCGTTCAACTCCAAGCACCAGGTGAACATCAGCCCGTTCTATGAATCGGGTCCGTTCTCTGCGCGAGTCACCTATACGTGGCGGTCCAAGTATTTCACCGGCATCGACCGCGGCGACAACCTGTATGTCCGCGCCTACACTGGTCTGGACGCCACGGCGGGCTATGCCTTCAACGAGCGTGTCAGCCTGACCGTGTCCGGCCAGAACCTGCTGGACAGCGAATACTACTCGTACGCCAACAAGGAAAACCTGCCGCGCGGCATCTACCGCACGGGCCGCAAGCTGCTGGCGACCGTCAGCGTCTCGTTCTAAAGCCGAGCTTCCCGGATGGCGCCAGATCGCGTTGTCCGGGTCGCCGCGCTTGTCGAAAAGGCCTTCTCCTGAGGCCAGACTGGCGCGGGGCGGCGACGTCCCGCGCGCTTTTTTGATGCGAGACCGCGTATGATCCAGACCGCTCTATCGGCGACGAGGTTCGCCCCCTTCCTGGCTCCGCTGGCTGCGGCCGTGCTGGCCCTGTCGTTCAATCCTGCCATGGCGGCCGAGGCGTCTGTCGGGTCGATCATCCCCCGGCCTGCGTCGGAAACGGCCCGACCCTCCAGTTTCACGCTCAACGCCTCCACCGTCATCGTCACGCCGCGCGGCGACGTCGAGGCGGCCCGGGCTGCGGCCTATTTCGCCGATCTGATCCAGCGCACGCGCGGCCTAAGGCTGACCGTCCGTGAAGGGGCGGCGCCTGCTCGCGGCGCCATCGTCCTGCGCCGCGCTCCCACGACCGGCGCCGACGCCTACAGCCTGAACGTCTCAGATCGCGGCGCCGAGATTTCGGCCAATGACTTCGGCGGCCTGCTGTATGGCGCGGTCAGTCTGTGGCAGTTGGCGACCGCCGAGGAAGGCCAGGGATCTGCGGTCATCCCCGCCATTTCGATCCAGGATGCGCCGCGGTTCACCTGGCGCGGCATGATGCTGGATTCCGCCCGTCACTATCAGTCGCCGGAGTTCATCAAGGGCTTCATCGACTGGATGGCGGTGCACAAGTTCAACGTCTTCCACTGGCACCTGACCGATGATCAGGCCTGGCGGCTGGAGATCAAACGCTATCCCCGCCTGACCGAAATCGGCGGTTGGCGCGTGCCGGCGGGGGCCGCAGCCCAGTTCGACATTGATCCGGCGACCGGGCGCCCGCGCCTGTATGGCGGCGTCTACAGCCAGGAGACGGTGCGCGAAATCGTGGCCTACGCCGCCGCCCGCAACATCGTCGTCATGCCCGAGGTCGATGTGCCGGGTCACGCCAGCGCCGCCATCGCCGCCTATCCCGAGCTGGGCGTCACCGATGCGCCGGGATCGGCGGTTCCCGCCGTGCCTGCCGACTGGGGCGTCTATCCGACCCTGTTCAACGCCGAGGAATCCACGCTGGTCTTCCTCGAAAACGTGCTGGACGAAGTCCTTGACCTGTTCCCCAGCGAATACGTCCATCTGGGCGGCGATGAGGCGGTCAAGGATCAATGGAAAGCCTCGCCCCGCACGCAGGCGCGGATGCGTGAACTGGGCGTCGCCGATGAAGAGAAGCTGCAAAGCTGGATGATCGCCCGGCTGGAGAAGCATCTGAACGACCATGGCCGTCGCATGATCGGCTGGGACGAGATCCTTGAGGGCGGCATCAATCCGAACGCCAGCGTCATGTCCTGGCGCGGCGTCGAAGGCGCCATCGAGGCGGCGCGAATGGGCCATGACACGGTGCTGTCGCCTGCGCCGGTCCTGTATTTCGACAATCGCCAGAGCGCCAATGACGGGTCGCCGGGACGTGGGTTCGTGGTGTCGTTGGAGGACGTCTATCGGTTTGATCCGGCCCCGGATGAACTGACGCCGGATCAGGTCAAACATGTACTGGGCGTTCAGGCCAATCTGTTCACCGAACATATGCGCACCCAGGACCGGGTCGAATACATGGCCTTTCCCCGCGCCGCAGCCATCGCCGAAGTGGCCTGGACCGGCCATGACCGGATGGACTGGGACGACTTCCGCCAGCGCCTGAACCCGCAGCTTGCCCGCTATCGGGCCCTGGGCGTCAAATATGCGACCAGCGGCCTTGAGCCGACGCCGCCGCCGCCCGCCGATGGACTGCAGCGCCGCTCCTATCAGTTGAAGTTGTGCACCGAGGGGCTGGCCCTGTCGCTGATCGACGACTGGCCGTTGGACGGCGACCGTCCGGTTTTCCTGGTCGATATCATGAACCCCTGCTGGACCTATCAGGCGGCGGATCTGAGCGGCGGAAAGAC
>JANDJZ010000940.1:0-17279 GCA_027943245.1 Acanthamoeba sp. SK_2022b | reverse complement strand
TGATGGCAAAGGCCACGCAGAAGGGATAGCGCCAGCCCCAGCTGAGGAACTCGTCGGCATCCACATGGGCATAGATGAAGGCAAACAGGCCTGCCGCCAGCACAAAGCCCAGCGGCGCACCCAACTGCCCGATCATCGAATACCAGCCCCGCCGGTTCTGGGGCGCCGACATGGCCAGCAGCGACGGCAGTCCATCCCAGGAGCCGCCCAGTGCAATGCCCTGGCCGATGCGCAGCAGCGCCAGCACGATGATGGCGTTCACGCCCGCCTGCTGGTAGCTGGGCAGGAAAGCCATGCCCACCGTACACACGCCCAGCAGGAAGAGCGCCAGCGTCAGCTTGGTCGCCCGGCCCCAGCGCCGCTGCACGGCCATGGACAGCGCCGTGCCCAACGGCCGCGCCACGAAGGCCAGCGCGAAGATGCCGAACGACATCAACGTGCCGTCAAGCTTGGAAAGATAGGGGAACAGCAGTGCCGGGAAGACCAGCACGCAGGCGATGCCGAACACGAAGAAGTCGAAGTACTCCGAGGATCGCCCCAGGATCACGCCGACGGCGATCTCGTTGGGCGTGACATCTTCGTGGGTGTCGGCGCGGGACAGAGATTCCTTGCTTTCGTAGCTTCCGTTGGGGAAGCTTGCAGTTGTGTCGAGGCCGCTCATAGATGGATGCTCCTTGTCTCGTCTCACTGACAGCTCCGTTCTACGCCCTCGCTTGATCTGGCGCAAGGCGGTTTCACCTCGACCGGACTTGGTGTTTTTCCTGCTGCGCGCGGCCGAAAAATGCGGCCTCCGGGCCTCCGGGCCGCCGGGACCCCGCTGCCTGCCCCGCCAGGTAGCAGAAAGTTCCCGGCTTCTCCTTGACGTTGGACAAAATGTCCAATGGACAAATTTATACTTCGTAATACATTTGCCCGGATCTTGTAATCCGCGTTTCTATGTAAACGCGCTCTTGTTGCGCCCCTAGCATGCTAAAAATCAAGGAACTCCGTGGGCCTGCGTGGCTCACCGCGGCCGCTTTGACAGCCAGTCTCACTGGCTGCAGCAAAGCCGTCGTGCTCAACCCGGCCGGCGATATCGCCGCGCAGCAAGGCGGCACCTGGTGGTCACGGCCACCTTGCTGATGCTGATCATCATCATCCCGGTGATCATCCTCACGCTGCTGTTCGCCTGGAAATACCGCCAGTCGAACACCGAGGCCCACTACGACCCCGAATGGCACCACTCCACCACGCTGGAGCTGGTGATCTGGTCCGTGCCGCTGATGATCATCATCGCGCTGGGCGCCATCACCTGGATCAGCACCCACAAGCTCGACCCCTACCGCCCGCTGGACCGCGTCTCGGCCTCCAAGCCCTTGAGCACCGATGTCAAGCCGCTGGAAGTGCAGGTCGTGGCCATGGACTGGAAGTGGCTGTTCTTCATCCCTGAAAAGGGCATCGCCACCGTCAACGAGCTGGCCGCTCCCGTGGATCGTCCCATCCACTTCAAGCTGACCGCCACCTCGACGATGAACGCCTTCTACGTGCCTGACCTGGCCGGCATGATCTATGCCATGCCCGGCATGCAGACCGAGCTGAACGCAGTGATCAACAAGACCGGTGTGTTCCACGGCCTGGCATCGCACTACAGCGGCGCCGGCTTCTCGGGCATGACGTTCAAGTTCCACGGCCTCAGCGACGAGGAATTCGAGCAGTGGGTTGCCAAGGCCAAGTCCGAAGGCAAGGCCCTGAACCGCGACACCTACCTGAATCTGGTCAAGCCCAGCGAGCGCAACCCGGTCGAGCGCTTCGCCACCGTGGACGAAGGCCTGTACGACAAGGTGCTCAACCGCTGCGTCGAGGAAGGCAAGATGTGCATGCACCACATGATGGCCATCGATGCCGCAGGCGGTGAAGCCTATCTCAAGGCCGTGGGCATGAACCTGCCCCAGGATGTGTGCACGGTGCAAAACGCCGACCGCGTCGTGGCCTTCCTGGACCAGCGCGACGGCTCGGCCGCCAGCGCACAGCAATAAGCAGATAGCGGAAGCGGACGACGGCCAGCCCGCCGCCCGTTCCAAAACGACCTAAGAGACTCGATATGTCTGAACATACCTCCCCGGCACAGGCCCACTGGCTGCTGGGACGCATCACCTGGGACTCCATCCCGATGGCGCATGAGCCCATCGTGCTGGTGACCTTCATCGCCGTGGTGCTCGGCGGCCTCGGCGTGCTGGGCCTTCTCACCAAGTTCCGCCTGTGGGGCCCGCTGTGGCGCGACTGGCTGTGCAGCATCGACCACAAGAAGATCGGCATCATGTACATGATCCTCGGTCTGGTCATGCTGCTGCGCGGCTTCGCAGATGCGCTGATGATGCGCCTGCAGCAGGCCATGGCCTTCGGCGACAACCTGGGCTACCTGCCTCCGCACCACTACGACCAGATCTTCACGGCCCACGGCGTGATCATGATCTTCTTCGTGGCCATGCCCTTCGTGACCGGCCTGATGAACTACCTGGTGCCGCTGCAGATCGGCGCCCGCGACGTGTCCTTCCCGTTCCTGAACAACTTCAGCTTCTGGATGACCACGGGCGGCGCCGTGCTGGTGATGATCTCGCTGTTCCTGGGCGAGTTCTCCACCTCCGGCTGGCTGGCCCTGTCCAACCTGGGGGCGCAGAACCCGGGGGTCGGGCTTGACTACTACATCTGGGGATTGCAGGTGGCCGGTGTCGGCACCACGCTGTCGGGCATCAACCTGATCGTGACCATCATCAAGATGCGCGCACCCGGCATGAACCTGATGAAGATGCCCGTCTTCACCTGGACTGCCCTGTGCACCAACGCGCTGATCGTGGCCTCGTTCCCCATCCTGACAGCAGCCCTGGTGCTGATGTCGCTGGACCGCTACGTCGGCACGAACTTCTTCACGAACGACCTGGGCGGCAACCCCATGCTGTACGTGAACCTGATCTGGATCTGGGGCCACCCCGAGGTCTACATCCTGATCCTGCCGTGCTTCGGCATCTTCTCCGAGATCGTCTCGACCTTCAGCCGCAAGCGCCTGTTCGGCTACACCTCCATGGTGTACGCGACGGTGTGTATCACCATCCTGTCCTACCTGGTGTGGCTGCACCACTTCTTCACCATGGGCTCGGGCGCCAGCGTGAACACGTTCTTCGGCATCACGACGATGATCATTTCGATCCCGACGGGCGCCAAGATCTTCAACTGGCTGTTCACCATGTACCGCGGCCGCATCCGCTTCACCGTGCCGATGCTGTGGACCGTAGGCTTCATGTGCACCTTCGCCATCGGCGGCATGACCGGCGTGCTGCTGGCCGTTCCCCCGGCCGACTTCGTGCTGCACAACAGCCTGTTCCTGATCGCCCACTTCCACAACGTGATCATCGGCGGCGTGGTGTTCGGCGTGTTCGCCGGCATCAACTTCTGGTTCCCCAAGGCCTTCGGCTACAAGCTCGACGAGTTCTGGGGCAAGTGCTCGTTCTGGTTCTGGCTGGTCGGCTTCTGGGTGGCCTTCACGCCGCTGTACGTGCTGGGCCTGATGGGTGTGACGCGCCGCGCCAACCACTTCGAGGACCCCTCGCTGCAGATCTGGTTCATCATCGCCGCCTGCGGCGCAGGCCTGGTGGCCCTGGGCATCGGCAGCTTCCTGATGCAGCTCGTGGTCAGCTACTTCAAGCGCGACCAGCTGCGTGACGAAACCGGCGATCCATGGGAAGGCCGCACGCTGGAGTGGGCCACATCCTCGCCCCCGCCCCAGTACAACTTCGCCTTCACGCCCGTGGTGCATGAGATCGATGCCTGGTGGGATATGAAGAAGCACGGCTACCAGCGTCCGCTGACCGGCTTCAAGCCCGTGCACATGCCCGCCAACACCGGCGCCGGTGTCGTGATCGCTGCGCTGTCCACGGTCTTCGGCTTCGCGATGATCTGGCACATGTGGCCCCTGGCCATCGTGTCCTTCGCCGCCACCGTGCTGGCGTCGATCATCCACACGTTCAACTACAAGCGCGACTACTACATCCCCGCCGCGGAAGTCGCGGCCACGGAAGAACTGCGCACACAACAGCTGGCACGTCATGTCTGATATCCGTTACACCGCAGGCGGCGCTGCCGCCCTGGCCCCGCGTGAGTACCACCTCGCCGAGGAGCCCCATCCCGAAAACGGCACCGCTCTGGGCTTCTGGCTCTACCTGATGAGCGACTGCCTGATCTTTGCAGCGCTGTTCGCCACCTATGGCGTGCTGGGCCGCAACTACGCTGCAGGCCCCACGGGCGCCCAGCTGTTCGACCTGCCCCTGGTGGCGATGAACACGGCCTTCCTGCTGCTGTCGTCCATCACCTTCGGCTTCGCCATGCTGCAAAAGCAGCAGGGCAAGCTGGGCGGCACGCAGATGTGGCTGGCCATCACCGGCCTGTTCGGCCTGTGCTTCCTGGGCCTGGAACTCTATGAGTTCTCCCACCTGCTGCACGAGGGCGCTGGGCCTCAGCGCAGCGCCTTCCTGTCCTCGTTCTTCACGCTGGTGGGCACCCACGGCCTGCACGTGACCTTCGGCCTGATCTGGCTGGTCACGCTGATGATCCAGATCAACAAGCACGGCCTGACGCACGAGAACAACCGCCGCCTGATGTGCCTGTCGATGTTCTGGCACTTCTTGGACGTGGTCTGGATCGGCGTCTTCACTTTTGTTTATCTGATGGGGGTGCTGTAAATGGCTGCACACGACATCCACGCCGGCCACGGTCACCACGACCATCACGGCCATGACGACCACCACCACGATGCCGGCCCGCACAGCACGTTCTCGGGCTACATGTGGGGCTTCGTGCTCTCGATCATCCTGACGGCCATCCCGTTCTGGCTGGTGATGGGCAACATCATCTCGGACCGCTCGACGGCCGTGATGGTGCTCGGCGGCTTCGCCGTGGTGCAGATCCTGGTCCACATGGTCTTCTTCCTGCACATGAACGGCAAGATCGAAGGCGGCTGGACCCTGCTGTCCACCATCTTCACCGTGGTCTTCGTGGCCATCGGCATCGCAGGCACGCTGTGGGTCATGTTCCACATGAACACCAACATGATGCCCCAGCACACCATGCCGGCCGATCCTGCGGCGCAGACGGCACCGGCCGTGGTCACGCCTTGACCGCATCCGGAAACTCCGGGCCCTCCAGCCGCGCAGGCGCATCGCGCCGGCGCGGCCCACTCGCTCAGGCGATGCTCATCTCGGTGGGCATCGCCTTGTTTTTGGGCTTCATCTTCCTGGGCAGCTGGCAGGTGCAGCGCCGCGCCTGGAAGCTGGATCTCATAGAGCGCGTGGAGCAGCGCGTGCACGCCGCGCCCGCTGCCCTGCCCCCGCCCGCCGAATGGCCGCAGATCACGGCCGCAGACCATGAATACCGCGCTGTGCAGGCCAGCGGCCAATGGCTGACAGGCAAGACCGTGCTGACCCAGGCCGTGACCGAGCTGGGAGCAGGCTTCTGGGTGCTGACGCCGCTGCAGCTGGACGATGGCAGCCAGGTGCTGGTCAACCGGGGCTTCATCCCCACGGAGCAGCGCGCACGCTGGCAGGCGCAGCCCGGGCAGGCATCCCAGGACCAGGTAACGGTGTCCGGCCTGCTGCGCATCAGCGAGCCGCGCGGCGGTTTTCTGCGCGAGAACGATCCTGCTCAGCAGCGCTGGTTCTCGCGCGATGTGGCGGCCATTGCACAGGCCCAGGGCCTTGGCAAGGCAGCGCCCTATTTCATCGACGCCGGCCTGCCCGGCCAGCCCGTGGCGGACGGCACCTGGCCGCGCCCGGGCATGACCGTGATCCGCTTTCCCAACAGCCACATGGTCTACGCACTGACCTGGTACGGATTGGCGCTGATGGTGGTCGGTGCCGCCTGGCTGGTCAGGCGCAATGACCAGCAGCCGGCCGGCAAGCCATAGAACCGCCTTGCGCAGGCAATGGGGCCATCGATGACATCGGTGGCCCTTTTTCTTCAGTCCTCTACAAGACCCTGCCGCGCCACGGCTGCCTGCGGTAGCGCACAATCGCCCGCGTGAATTCGCCTTCAGAGTCCCTGTTCCGCGTCGAGCGCACCACCGAACGCCAGAACATGCAGCTGCTGATACAGCTGCGCTGGTTTGCCGTGGTCGGGCAGGTGATCACCATCTCCCTGGTGCACTACGGCTTCGGCATCAACCTGCCGCTGCCGGCCATGGCCCTGGTGCTGATGGCCAGCGTGTTCACCAACCTCGGCTACATCTACTGGTACCGCAGCCACCGCCGCCAGATCTCGGCGCGCAACCTGTTCCTGGCCCTGCTGGCCGACGTGCTCGCCCTGGCCATACAGCTATATCTGAGCGGCGGCGCCAGCAATCCCTTCATCTACCTGTTCCTGCTGCAGGGCATTCTGGGCGCCGTGCTGCTCAGGCCCGTGCACGCCTGGATCATCGTTGCCAGCACATCGCTGTGCACCCTGGTGCTGGCCATCGTGCACTGGCCCCTGCCCATTGGCGCGGCGGGACCGGACGGGCTGCCCGGCCTGTACGTGAGCGGCATCCTGATCAGCTTCGGGCTGACCACGGTGCTGCTGGTGGTCTTCCTGCGCCGCATCGTCTCCAACCTGCGACGGCGCGACGCGCGGCTGGCCAACATGCGCCAGCGCGCCAGCGAGGAAGAGCACATCGTGCGCATGGGCCTGCTGGCCACGGGCGCGGCGCACGAGCTGGGCACGCCGCTGTCGACCATGTCCGTCATCCTGGGCGACTGGCAGCGCATGCCCGTCATCACGCAAGATCCCGATCTGCTCGCCGACCTGCAGGAGATGCAGCAGCAGCTGCTGCGCTGCAAATCCATCGTCTCCAGCGTGCTCATGTCCGCCGGCGAAACCCGCGCCGACGCGCCCCAGGCCACGACCTTGCATGCCTTCATGGATGGAGTGGTCGCCCAATGGCAGTCACGCCATGCGGTAGAGCGTTTCGACTATGTCCAGGCCGAAGAGGACTTCCCCATTCTTTCGGATACCGCGTTGCAGCAAATGGTTTGCAATGTGCTCGACAATGCCGCCGAGGCATCTCCCGGCCATGTGGCGCTGCACCTGTCCGTGCGCACCGGCATGCTGTGCATCACCGTGCGCGACAAGGGTCCCGGCTTTGCACCTGCCGTGCTGGAGCAGCTGGGCCAGCGCCATATCTCCACCAAGACGGAGCGCCCGGGCCGCGGACTGGGCCTGTTCCTGGTGCTCAACGTGGCGCGCTCGCTGGGCGGACGCGTTCAGGTGAGGAACACCCCGCCCAGGGGCAGCGAGGTGGAGATCCGCCTGCCCCTGTCATCGATTGCCATTGAACCCGGCGCCTGAAGCGGCGCCCACAGGAACCCGAATCGCCCATGGACAGCTCCCGCCTCCTGCTGCTGGTTGAAGACGATGCAACGTTTGCACGCACGCTGACGCGATCGTTCGAGCGGCGCGGCTACCGCGTGCTGCAGGCCGCCAGCGCCGAGGAAGTGCGCGAGCTGCTGCAGACGCATTCGCCGCAATACGCCGTCATGGACCTCAAGCTGGCCGGCAATGCCTCGGGCCTGAGCTGCGTGCAGATGCTGCACCAGCACAACCCCGAGGCGCTGATCGTCGTGCTCACCGGCTATGCCAGCATTGCCACGGCCGTGGAGGCCGTCAAGCTCGGCGCCTGCCACTACCTGGCCAAGCCGTCCAACACCGACGACATCGAGGCCGCCTTCGGCCGCCTCGAAGGCCGCACCGACGTGGAGCTGTCGCGCAACCCCACTTCCATCAAGACACTGGAGTGGGAACACATCCACGAAACCCTGGCCGAGAGCGACTTCAACATCTCCGAGGCCGCACGCCGCCTGGGCATGCACCGGCGCACGCTGGCGCGCAAGCTGGAAAAGCGGCAGATCAAGTAAGACGGCAGGCACCAAGACAAACCGGGCCTCAAGGGCCCGGTTTGTCATTGCGCGGCCATGGCCCTCAGGCCATCAGCCCAGCCAGAGGTAGTGATCGATCAGCAGTGCCAGGAACAGCACACTCAGATGCACCAGCGAGAAGCGGAAAGTCCTGCGCGACAGCTCGTCCGAGTAATTGCGCCACAGCGCGAAGGCATAGCCGCAAAAGCCCACGCTCAGCACCACGGCCACCACCAGGTACAGCCAGGAGCTCATGCCGTACATGAAGGGCAGCATGCAGGCTGCGAACAGGATCACCGTGTACAGCAGGATCTGCAGCCGCGTGTACTCGCTGCCATGCGTGACGGGCAGCATCGGCAGGCCCGACTGGCGGTAGTCCTCCACGCGGTACAGCGCCAGCGCCCAGAAATGCGGAGGCGTCCACAGGAAGATGATGAGAAACAGGATCAGCGCCTCGGGTCCGACCTGGCCCGTCATCGCGGCCCAGCCCAGCACGGGCGGCATGGCGCCGGAGGCGCCGCCGATCACGATGTTCTGCGGCGTGGCGGGCTTGAGGATCACCGTGTAGATCACGGCATAGCCCACGAAGGTGGCCAGCGTCAGCCACATGGTCAGCGGATTGGTGCACAGCAGCAGCACCAGCGCACCCAGCGTGCACAGGATGGCCGAGAAGGCCAGGGCCTGCTGGCTGGTCAGCTCCCCGCGCGCCGTGGGCCGCCAGGAGGTGCGCTTCATGCGCGCATCGATATGGCGCTCCACCAGGCAGTTGAAGGCCGCTGCGGCGCCCGCCACCAGCCAGATGCCCAGGCAGGCCAGCGCCATGTGCAGCCACTGGTCGGCGTTGGGCCAGCCCGGCACGGCCAGCACCATGCCGATCAGCGCGCAGAACACGATCAACTGCACCACGCGCGGCTTGGTCAGGGCATAGAACTGCGTCCAGCGTGAGGACTCGACACTCAGGGAAGCTTGTTTACTCATGCAATCTCTCCACGGGCAACCGGCAACCCGGCCCGCAGCGTGCCCGGGCGACTGGCCGCCAGGCACCAAACAATCACGGTCACCAGCGCGGCTGCGCCACCCGTATGCAGCACCGCGGCCACCAGCGGCCAATCGAGCACCACGTTCGACAGGCCTGTCAGCACCTGCAGCACCAAAAACGCACCCAGCACGCGGCGCTGCAACGCCAGTGCGGGCACTTCACCCAAACGCCACCACAGCCCGGCCAGCGCAGCCACCACCACATAGGCCGCCAGGCGGTGCAGATAGTGGATGGCCGTGAGGCCCGCAAAGCTGATGTTGCTGCCGTCCTGCAGCAGGCCCAGCGGACGCCAGATCTGCAGCGCCTGCGAAAAATCCATGGCCGGCCACCAACTGCCCTGGCAGGTCGGAAAACTGCTGCAGGCCAGCACCGCATAGTTGGTGCTGACCCAGCCACCCAGTGCCACCTGCAGCACCAGCAAGCCCAGGCCCAGCCACAGCAGAGCACGTAGGCCCGGGGAAATCACCGTTGCCTGCTGCTGGCGTGCCTCCCGGCTCAGCCCCACGGCGGGCACGCACAGCAAGGCCAGCAGGCCCGTGCCGCCCAGCAGGTGCAGGGTCACGATGGCCGGAAACAGCTTCATGGTCACGGTCCAGGCGCCAAAGGCACCCTGCAGGCAGACCCAGAACAGCGCCAGCGTGGGCCACCAGGGGCTCATGGCCCCCCGCCGTGCGCCTTCCACGCCTTGGGCGCCACCCGCCCTGCCCTGGCGGCGCGCACGCCGCCAGGTCATGATGGTCATGGCGATGATGAGCACGCCCACGGTGGTGGCCAGATAGCGGTGGACCATCTCTATCCATGCCTTGCCATGCGTCACCGGCCCGGTGGGCATGGCGGCCTGCGCCTCGGCAATCTGCGCGCGGGCGCCCATGGGGCTGGCGCTGCCATAGCAGCCCGGCCAGTCAGGGCAGCCCAGGCCGGAATCGGTCAAACGCGTAAAGGCGCCGAACAGCACCAGGTCGAAAGTCAGGAACAGCGTCAGCACCGACAGTGCCTGCAGCCGCTTGAGCGAGCCACCGTTGCGGTTGCGCAGCCACACCCAGGCCAAGGGTCCCAGCGCCAGCAACAGGCCCAGCAGCATCAGCTCCAGAACGGGGGCCAGATCGTACAGCGCCTGCTCGTTCACCTCCGCCCTCCGCAGCGCAGCGTCCACCGGACGGAACTGACCCCAGGCAAGCCGCAAGGCAATGCCACAGGCGCATCCGGTTGGCGACAGCAGAACTTCATAAATGAGAGCAATTTGACGAGAAGGCTCAGCCCCATGCGCGAGATTGGATCGCAGGCCGGGCCCACAGAGAATCAGGACATGCACCCAGATACAGGCTGCGGGACGGCGCCCCATGCACAAGGCCCGCCAAGCGGGCCCGGTCGCTGCAACTTTCAGAGCAGCATGTCTTTGATATGAAACAATTCTACTTGCCTGCGCACCACTCAAGCGCCCAAGCGCGCAGTGCCCCTAGACCGCAGCCAGCTTCTTTTGGCCGGCGTGATGCGGCTTGGGCCGGGCGCACACGAATTTGCGCAGGGAGCCACCCGAGGCATCGGTGGCCCGGCTTTACACAACTGCTCAGATTCGCTCAGACTCAGACGCCCAGCGTTCCTTAGATTGACGCTTTCACTTGGGGACCGGCAACCGCCGGGTGAGGCCATGATTGCAGGACGCTCGTGGACTGTGCTTGATGGGCGCGGACACGAAATCGGGCGTGTCGAAGGCGATGAATTCGTCCGGTGCGGGACCAGGCTCATCTACCGCATCGATGGGCCGGCGCTGTACTCCATGGACGGCTCGGCCAGACTGATGGGCTTTATCGAAGGGACCGAGGTCAGAACCCGGCAGGGGCGGATCTTTCTCAAATTCCTCGCGCATTGAACTGCGCTGCTCTGATCTGCGCAGCACCGTGCGCATGCAGCGGCAAGCTTTCGGCCCCCTTCTGCGCCAGCCGATGACAATCTATATCAATTCATTCATAGCCAGTCGCTAAGACGCACAGATAATCGCCGGCATTCGTGTGAATTGTGAGAAGGGACCGGGCCACGTGCCACGCCCTTCGCATGCTGGAGGATTGGCAGATGAGCGCCCCGGAAATGGAGGCCATACAGGAGCAGCTGAAGAAGCTGCGGGCCGACGAGGCGCAGGTAGCCGAGCAGCTGGAACGGCTGCAGACCCA
This sequence comes from Acanthamoeba sp. SK_2022b, assembly GCA_027943245.1. Lineage (NCBI taxonomy): Eukaryota > Discosea > Longamoebia > Acanthamoebidae > Acanthamoeba > Acanthamoeba sp. SK_2022b. The sequence continues at coordinate 6,159 of JANDJZ010000940.1, read as the reverse complement.
GAAGGCTGCGCTGGAGCACAGGCAAGCCATGATCCAGGGCGCCTTGGAGGTGCTGGAAGAGATGCGGCAGGAGCTGGAGCCATGAACCGCGGCAAGCCCGGTTCGTCCCCGTCCTCGTCACCGCCCGCCACTGCCCTGCCAACAACCCAGGACTGGTTGGAAAGAATTGCAGCCCTGGATGCCACGCAGCCGCCGCCTACCCCACCTCGTCCGCGCAACACTCGCAAAGCAGCGCGCCGCAAGGCGGTCACCATCGTGGCAAGGCTGGTGCTGCTGGTGCTGCTGGCCATCGCCCTGGCCGTGGCGGCGCAATTGATGTGGGTCAAGTAGCTGCCTGCGGTATACCCTCGCATCCTGGCGAAGTTCCCATATTGTTTGCATGCTCACTTGCGCCTAGCATGGAGGCACACTCAACGCAGTGGAGGTGTCATGGCCGATCCCGAAGAACCGCTGGAAATACGCTCAGAACGCTGGCAGTCGCTGAAGGGGCTGGACATCGCCTCCGTGGATCTGGGCCCCATCTGCGTGGTGCTCTTGCTGACGTTGATCTGCATGGCCGTGATGCTGCTGCTGGCCAAGTCCGGCGCCGAGCAGGTGCGGCAGGCCCAGCCATCGCCCCAGGCCAAAGGCCCTGCTCCCCGACCGCAACCGGCGCAGCCCGTGGCAGAACCCGCCCAGCAACAGACCTGGATACCGGCCTTGCGCACCTGAGCGCGGCAAGGCAGGTCCAGGCCGTAGGTAGCGCGTTCAGACCTTCATCGAACGTGTCGCAATGAAGGTCGGCACGAACTTCTCGATCACAAAACGGGCGTGGGGCTGCCAGTCCTCGTGGAAGCCCGTCAGCACAAGCCCCGCATCCAACTGCCCCCCGATCTGATCGGCCAGCGTATGGCCGAACACCAGGGCCTCGTTGCGCTCGCGCTTGGCCGCAATCGCCTCGGGCGGCAAATCCGCCACATCGGAATACGGCAGACGCCAGGCGGGCCGCACGAGTCCTTGCTCGCGCAATGCAGGATCACGGTCCTCCACGAAGACCACCGGATTCCAGAAGCTGGACAGAAGACGCCCGCCCGTCGTCAGCACCCGCGCGCATTCACGCCACACGGGCCGCACATCGGGCACGTAGAGGTTGGAGATGGGGTGAAAGATCACATCAAAGCTGGCGTCTGCAAAGACCCCCAGATCGCGCATATCGCCCTGCACGCAGGACAGCGCAAGGCCTTCGCGCTCGGCCACATGCCGGTCCTGCGCAAGCTGGCCGGCTGAGGCGTCGAAGACGGTGACCTGGGCGCCCGCCGCAGCAAGAATGGGCGCCTGCTGGCCGCCGCCGCTGGCAAGGCAGAGGATGCGCAGGCCGCGTACATCATCCAGCCAGCCGGCAGGCAAGGGGCCTGGCGTGAGCCGCGCCTGCCAGCTTCCGGCGCGGGCCCGTGCTATTTCGGCGCTGTCGACCGGGCGCGACCAGTCGCAGGACTTGGCAGCCTGCTGGTTCCAGGCGGCCGTGTTGTGGGCAAGGATATCGATGGATTCCGTCATGGGCACTCTTTCAAAAATTCCGAAAGGAGGCCGCACGGCGACGCCGGGTTGCGTTCAGGAAACGCAGAGCAATCAACGAACAGGCAGGAGGTGACGCAGGCGTCCGCCGTCGGCCGGCAAAGGGCTTCGGGGGATTGGTCGGACGAAGGTCCGAAGGCGTCACAGGTTCATGTCAGGCTCGCAATGGTCGCAGGAATGGAAGCAAAAATTCTAGGGTTGCCCGAAGCACGCTGTCAAACAGCTGCGGCGCCTTCCCCACACGGTCATGCAAAAGTCACAACCGTGAGACGGCCTGGCTGTAAGTTGAACCCGCACCCTCGATGGCGCCGGCTTCTGCTGCGCCTTGGCGCGCCCGCTGACGACCGCCTTTTCCAACCCGGCGCCCAATGGATACCGAGGAGCAACACTTTGAAGGAGAGCTATGCGTAGTCCCAAGAAAGGCAGAGAGCCGATCCGGCTCCTGGACCTGGCCCCCGCCGTCTTCTGCATGCAGTGCGAACAGGAAAAGCCCGCCACAGGCGCCCGCCAATTCCATGCGTGGCACGTGTGCAGCGATTGCTCGCAGAAGCTGGCCCGACTCCCCACGGCGCAAGCACCGACGGCGCACCCTGCGCACTGAGGCAAGCGATTCCCCAAAACGACAGCCCGCCAAATGGCGGGCTTTCTCATGCCCTTTCGGGCATGGGCGGGACCATGACAGTGGATCGCGCCTACCAGGGCGCAAACACCATCATCAGCGCCACGGCCACGACGGCTGCGGCGATGTACATGGTCCGCTTGGTGGCGAACCGGTTGCGGGACGACGACGTGGGCACTTGGCCAGGGGTGTTGGGAGGAGGTGTGTTCATGGCCTCAAGCATGGGTGCCGCCCAGGCACGCCCTTGTCGGACAAGCACAGGTCAGGGAATCAGCGCAAGGCAGGACCAGGCCGTCGGCATTGGCCCATGGCCCGGTGGTCTGAAAGACAAATGGCGCTGCAATCGCTAGCGTGTGCCTCAATATGGGCGGACTCCGCAGATCAGGTGTGAACCGGTGCCGAGAAATCCCAGGCGTTTGCGGGCATGACCGCGCAAAACGCCCCTGCCAGCGTCACGTTGTGGTGTTCCACAATCTTCTGCGCTGCAAGCTGGGGGGTGTCGGCACAAGTATGTCCATCCGCAATAAGGACGGCATCAAGGCCCAGATCGCGAGCGACCCGGCAATTGGTGTCCACGCAGTACTGAGTCTTCATGCCGGTGATGACCAGGCCGGTCACGTTGCGTGCTTGAAGCTGCTGCAACAGATCGGTGCCTGCAAAGGCGCTTGGGCGGTGTTTTTCGAACACAACCTCACTGCCGTCCAGTTGCAGTTCGGGTGCGAGTTGGGTCAGTGGGCTGCCTGGGCCAATGGGCGTTCCCACGGGACCGATGTGACGAGCCAGAAAAATTGGCGCTCCCGCACGGCGGGCCTGTTCCATCAAGGTGTTGATGGTGTCCAGCACCTCGGTGCAGCGCCACATGGGTTCAGGGCCTCGGACCAGGCCGACCTGAACATCGAGGACTAACAGAGCAAACATGAGTACAACTCCTTGCGTGGTGCCGGCGACGCAAGGGCAAAAAAAAGGGCCCGGTCCATCGCTGGCGGGCCTGGGAAGTGGTTCAACTGGGACTCACGGCACTTCACACGGTCCGCAGGAAGCGGTCGTGGAGATGGTAGTGGTGAGAGTGCAGTGAACCATGGAGTTCCATTGTAACGAGCGCCTTCGCCTGTCATCTCAGCACCTATGCGGCTTTTTTGCGTTTGTCGCGCCGCAGATCTCGCCCCTGTAGTTCCGGACGCTGTCCAGCTGTTTTCGGGGGGAGACGTCAGGCAAGAACAAGCCCGCTGGTAGGGCTTGTCTGCACCTCGGTGTGCTTCACCTTCTTCGACGTCTCGTCACTTCCCAGGATGACAAGGTGCTGCGCCCTTTGCGAGACCAGTTCATGGAGAACCCCCAGGCGCTGACGGATCCGGCAGCGACTACGCGGTCAACAGCGCCCAGCGTTCGTGATCTCGCCAGCGACCACCGACCTTCATGAATGCGGGCGACAACCCCTCCAACTTGAAACCACAGGACTTCACCAGTGCTATGGCTGCCTTGTTCTCAGGCTGAATGTTGGCTTCCAGCCGATGCAGCTTCGAAGTCCTGAAGACCTGCTTCACGACATGCGCGAGGCCCTCCTTCATCAGGCCCTTCCCTTCGAAGCCCGAGAATGCAAAGAAGTCGATATGGGCAGAGCGGAACGGGTCCATCAGGATGTTCGTGATCTGCACGACCCCGGCAAAACCATCGCTGCGCACTCCCAGATCACAAATGCCGCACCCGACGGCTCCTGCACGCGAGCCAGGTAGCCCTGGAACTCCTGTGCCGTGCTGGGCGGCGAAACCCATGGAGCGTGCAGTTTGCGGCTCTGTCCGACCGCGTCGATGAACTGCTGCTCCAGATCGGCGGTCAGCGTCGAAACGTAGATATCTGTGCCCATGACTTCCCTTCTCTGTGGAAAGAAAAGTGTAGCCAGCCCAGGAATCCGTCGGAAGCCCGGCAGCGCGCTTGCACCCTACAGCCTTGTCAAGTGCACCATTGAAACGACGAAGCCCGCTCGGCGCGGGCAGCCTAAGAATTCGAGTTCGAGCTCGGCGCACCATCAAGAGGCGATGCGCAAGCGCTCGGGTCGAACGATATGGAAGAAATGGCGCGACTGCCAACGGCGCAGCGTTGTGGAGGCGAAGAAGAACTTGCTTTAAGCGGCCGGGCGAAATGGTGACCGTACGCATGTTCGACTGCCAGCTTGTGGAACTGCATGTCCACGTCGGCTTGCTCAATCGCTTTAGCCAGATTGGCCACTCTCGAGCCGCATTCTGTTTGTGCACCAGAACCGACGTCAGTAGGGACGTCTATCTGGAGCGGGCGATGGGAACAGCACCCGGTTTCTAGCTCGTTGATTACGCACGTCTTTTCCGATCCGGGCGTCACGGAATGGACTCGATTGTGGACTCAAATCTTCGGCCTGGTCAACGCAGGCCGTTGCGGGTGATCCAAAGCGAGCCAAGCACATCCATCGACAGCCAGAGCATCGGATTCATTCTGAAGTTTATCTGTCCTCTGGCACACCACGCCACAGGTCGCAACGGACAGGCGAGCTGCGTCCTCAAAGGACTGGCTCATCATCGACCGGCGCAGCCCCGTCTTTCACCCGCTCGATGAACCGCTTCATGGGCTCGGAGGGGTCGCCATGGCGGCGCAGCAGGTAGGTAGAGAGCATCGGTGGGGTGCCGGCCAGGGGACGAATGGAGATGTCCGGGCGCTGTAGCGTCTGCACCTGCGAGGCGATGGCGAAACCGATGCCGTAGCCGGCGCCGACCAAGGTCAGCATCACGCCCAGGCTGGTCACTTCATCGACCAGCTTGAGGGGCGTGCCTGCGTCCTGCAGCAGCGCTTGAATCTGATGGCGGCAGCCCGATCCCGATTCGGGATGGCACAGAACCAGCGGGAACTTCAAGGCTTCGGCCAGCGGCACCTGCACGTGTGCCAGCAAGGGGTGGCGTGCGGGCACGATCACCGACAGCGGATCGGTCCACACCGGCTCGGCGACGAGGCCATCATGCACCGCGTTTGACAAGCCAAAGCCGATGTCCAGAAGATCGTTGTGCAGCATCTTGAGTTGCTGCGCGAACGGCAGCTCGAAGACGCGAATCTCCAGCTCGGGCTCGTCCTCGCGGCTGCGTGCCAGTAAGGTGGCGATGCGGGGCTGCGCCAGGCTGTCGCAGATGGCGATGCGCAGGTGGCCCTGGTAGCCCTGCGCCGCCGCCTTGGCGCTCTTGACTGCCTGCTCCACGGTGGCCAGCACGCGCCGGCATTCGCCGAGGAACACCTGGCCGGCCCAGGTCAGCCGCGTCAGGCGTGTGCTGCGGTCGAACAGCTGCACGCCAAGCTGGCTTTCCAGGTCGCGCATCGCACGCGACACAGGCGATTGCTCGATGCCCAGACGCTCGGCTGCACGGGCCAGATGCAGTTCTTCCGCAACTGCGACGAAGTAACGCAGCAATCTGAAATCCAAGGCCACCTCCTGTTTGTCTTCTTCTGGTTCGGCCTCTTGGGCGCCAGCATCTCGATCCGCATCCCGTCAGCACCTCCTTCGATGGCATCGCTTCGAAGCACTCATGCCTGTCTGGAACAGTCCCGTCGCCGACACGCGCGGAACAGGCCGGCGCACACAGCCCGGGCATGGAATGCTGATGGTCAGTGTGCTGCGTCCGCAACGCTGGTAAATCAGCCAGTGTGCCGGGCACGCGCGCAGGCGCGCACGCGGGCTGGTGTCCGCGATCGGTGCAGCCGACGACGACACGCCGGCGTCAGGGCGGGCGTGCCGATGCAGTTTCATGGGGGTGTCTTTCGGCTCACCCCGGTCATGGCCTGGTCGGTCACGAAGCTCAGCTCCAACACCCCAGACTTCTGCGTAGCCGCCATCCCCTGGGCGACGCGCTCGTAGATCCACCAGGCGGTCGCCGCGGATGAAGTCCTCGGGCTGCGGGTGACGCGGCGCGGAGGCCTGCAGCCGCTGCGCGAGCTGCTCGTCGCCCATGCGTTCGTCGTCCAGGACACGC